>RHLO01000502.1:0-14286 GCA_003719415.1 Aspergillus olivimuriae | reverse complement strand
CCCCCCAACCTCGGAATTCCCGCCCACCATCATGGATCCCGTCTCCGTGCCTCGATCGTCATCGCGTCCACGGCCCTCCTCCAGGCCCACGACCCCCCTACGTCCCAGTTCTCGGTCGTCCTTCCGGGAGGCACATGGCTATGGGGGGAGTATCGGTCATGCGGGCTACACCCAGCCGGCTATCAATGCGCTGGAGCCTCAATTCGCGGAGTTGGCCGACTCCATGGCGGATCTCGAGGCCAATTTCATGCACCTGCAGTTGATGCATGAGAGTCTGACTCGTTTCAGTGAGAGCTTTGCTAGTTTTCTCTATGGCATGAATATGAATGCTTTCTGTGTGGATTTCCCAGAGGTACCCCTCGCCATCTTCCCCGATGTTTCCTTTTTGTTTTCTTACCCGGCTCGTGCTCACTTCTTCCCCGAATAGGCGCCCATCCCGGAATCCTTCCGCCGAGCTAAACAAGCAGAAGCGCAAAAAGGTATTCCCTCCCGACATCCCATCTGACACCGTTTCTGGAGGAAAATCCAACAGAAAGGCAAGGAGGCTAACCCTCGGAAGAAGCCGAGGCCGACCAGCTCCAACCCGCCAACGATGGCGACATGACGTTCCTGTAGGTGTCCGATAGAATGGGTCCTGTCGGCAATTCGTTTCACGCTAATCATCTGATCTAAGAACTACCGACACCTCGTTCGTGGAACATCCGCCCAGTACCACTTCCTCCAAGCCCACGCCGAAGCCGTCTGTGCGAGGGAGCACCAGGGGGGCCAGTAGCACGCGTGGCTCAACCCGCGGGCGCTATACAACTAGGGGAACAACTCGAGGGCGTCCGAGCGCATTGCCCCGAGGCAGAGGTGTGCGGTGATTCCATGTGCGTGCATCCTTGTAAACCGCACGCGGCTGTCGACCCCATTGCTCGTGACCAGTCATGTTGGACGCGACATCGAAACCCCCCTCAGGAACCCTGTGACGTCGGGCCAGTTGGATGAAGCAGTGCCCTTCCCATGCGGTAGAGAGGGGAATGCTTGCTGGCCAAGATGTCGCGGTCTATTAGCCGGACTGATGGCAAGCACGATGTTCCTGTACCTGGAGGGTTATAGTCCTCGCCTTGAGACGTTGGCTTTGACAGAGGCACTCTCGAATCAGTCGCAATGGCTCGGTATATCAACATGAGCGACTCTACAGGGTCAATTCGAATAAGCTCTCTGGGCACGGGTATCCGCTGGACACGATGGAAGATCTTTGGGGTTGGTCATTACGGTGGAGCTACTTTATCGTCCGTCCTAGTCGGGTGGATATCGCTCATTTAGCAGTAGTGTAGTTAAGGTTATGAGCAGCGATGCCACTCTTTCTCTATCAGGGCCCCTCCACCCAGGCTGTGATTCCATGAGAACCCGGATTGAGTGTGGAGCTTCTGGTGTAGTCAGGATAGACCAATGCCACCTCAGGTGAAGAAGAGAACGACGCGATGAAATCAAGGATGCCGTCCCTTTCTGTGTATGTTTGCGACATCGATCACCCACCCAGCTTGCGCAGATATGATGCGTTCCATCGGGGGTTATAGTTCTGTTGAGCGGATATGGCGGAAGGTGTCTGTCCTACTGCACTCCGACCGTTTGATGATGACAGTGATGCGACGGAAGCCACGTGGGTTGTGACCCGGACGAAGGGCGGCCTCGACCCCAGTGTGCGAGGGTGCGATGGGGGAGAGGCATTGATTAAAGGGCTGGAGTGAACGGCCAGGGGAAGAGAAGCGACGCTCGGATCAAATACCGTCCCGGGGTCTTATCGCCGGGAGCCGCCAGACAGCCAGACAACCACACCCTTGCCCATCAAAAAAGATCTGTCACCCTCACGCCGCACCCCCCTTGACATCGCACCCCCCGGTCTGGCTCGGTTGAACCCGTTCGACCCTCCTCCAGAGCGCCTCGTCGCATTGTTCGTCTCGCAGCCGCCCCCCGGCCCCCGTCGCTGTCGCTGTTGCGGAGACGCTGTGGCTGATTGTGGGCAGAGTGTCGGGCCCGATCCGACTGTGGGAACACCAAGAGACGCCGCCGAGGTCGCTGGACCACTCCCCGTTCAACCACCACCACCGACACCTGTGGCCCGTCCATTGCTGCAGGTCGCGCTGCTGGCTTGATTCTTGTGAGGCTGGCCTCCAATGCGCACCATGCAGATCTGATCTGTTCAGAGTCCTTGACGGTGTTCCAACCTGTGGGTGTCCATTCAGATCTACGCCGTCGCTCCATTAGATTCTCGATCTGCTGTCGTCGGGTCGACTATTTTCTCTTCTTCCCGAGTGCTTGCATCTGAATTCAAAGTCATCGCAATGGCTAGCGTCGCTTCTGTATCGCTTCTTTCCGAGGCAGAGTTCGGTTGCGGTAGGTGATCCATCTCGGCCCTCTCGTCATCCACGGCTATTGCACGGGACTAACGCTGCCCCAGAACATCTGGCGATCCAGCTCAATGGCGGCAATGCAGACCAATTCAAGGCCACCTTCATCAGGACGCACAACGCTCTGGCCCCTCACCCCCGGCCAGCCGACTTCCTCGTCAAGCAGAATGTGGGATTTCGGATCTCCAGTGTCCTCAAACCGAAATACGATTGCTTAACATGTTCGGAATCATTCGTGAACGGTGATCGAAAAGCTCACACCGACAAGACCGGACATCAGTTCTGTAAGTCCCCAATCAGCCGCCCGACTGACACGTCCTAATGCCCACCAGACATGGAGTCCCGAAGCCGGATGCTCTTCTGTCAGGGGTGTGGCGATTTTGTATACGACCATGGTCTAGAACGGCTACGGTCGTCGACGTCGGAAGCCGCACTGCAGAGTACGTTTTGTATATCCTCGTTCCACGTTGGTCCAAGGACGTGCTGACCCGTCACAGTTGCCAAAAAACGTCGGTTCAGCGAAAGCTCCAATGATGAGGTCTACGTTCGAAGTAATGCTACCAAGCGGCCCTGTGCGAAGCAGGGCGTCAGAGGGCTGTTCAACCTGGGACAGACTTGTTATCTCAATGTGATTTTACAGACGCTCCTCCATGACCCCCTCCTCAACACCTATTTCCTAGGCAACGGCCACCAACAACACGACTGCACTGTATCAGACTGCATCGGCTGCGCCGTGGCAGAGGCATTTGCAGACTTCAACAGCTGCGACAAAGCAGAGGGCTTTGCGGCTCTGAGTCTCCTCCTGGCCACCTGGCGTGCGAGTCCGGTATGTTCTCCCATTCCTCCCGGCCGGACTCCCACAACCCGACTGACATGTCTCTAGACCCTAGCCGGATATCAACAACAAGATGCCCACGAGTACTACCAGTTCCTTGTCGATAAGCTGCATTCAAGCACCGACGAGCGCGAAGAGAGTCATCAGAAGAGCTGCCCGTGTTTCTTCCACAAGACTTTCTACGGCAAGCTCCGGAGCAGCGTCACCTGCGACAAATGCGGCAACGTCACCCGTACAGAGGACCCGATGATCGACCTGAGTCTGGACGTCCAGGTGCAAGCCAAGAAACGTGCCATGGGCGGCGCGGGCCCATCTTCCCCGCCTACCCTGAGCGGATGTCTGGAGAGCTTTACCTCCCCAGAGAAGCTCATGGCAGGGGTCTACAACTGCAGCGGATGTGGCGGGACACCCCAGAAAGCGACTAAGCAGCTGCGCATCAAGAAATTGCCGGCAATTCTCTGCATGCAGCTCAAGGTGTGTTCCTGTGCCTTTGGTTTGATTTGTATCATCGAAGTATCTATACTAATGTTCCCTAGCGCTACGAACACACCTTCTCGGTCTCCGAGAAACTCGAAGGAAGAATCGACTTCCCCATGTCGATCAACATGCTCCCGTATACGACTAGTCCGCACTCTCGAGTCGACAAGTCGCGGTACATATACGATCTTTCGTCGGCCGTCGTCCACAAGGGAAAGCTCGATGCGGGCCACTACTACGTTTACTGCCGTCAAGGCGACTCGGTACGTACATCCCATTCAAGAGAACAGATAAGTCCTGTGATTAATCTGTATGGGTACAGTGGATGCTCTTCAACGACGACCAAGTCACACCCGTAACAGAGGCGGAGGTCCTCAACGCCGACGCCTATCTCCTTTTCTACAACCTCCGATCATTAGCCGGAGCCCCGCGGTAGCAGGTCGTCGTATACCCGCTAGACTGTTATTGTTAGAAGTTTGTTCCGATCTGCTTGATTAGGTTGATGTCGACTGGTGTTTGTTACTTTTTCCTTTGTTGTCTCTTTCTATTTCCTGTTCATCGCATATTCTTTCAGCGGCCGGGAGTCAATGGCATAGTGCGTTTTTCTGCTTTGATGGAAGTCTCCCTCTTCCCCGTTGGGAGCGTGGAGTCCATTAGGTTGCATCGATCTATCATAGAGGCGGATGTGTTGGCTGGGTTGGTGGTTTAGATCTTACTTGCTGGTGAAATGTTCACAATCGATCATGTTCACATTCTACGTACATGGTCGGGTCTTGCGTCGTCATGTTTTGTCGATTGGGGCATGGAGTTCTAAGTTGGGCTTGGCTATGGTCGTCTCAGACCTGATACGGACGGATGTTGAACGAGGCAGGTCGTCACCTACACGTCCGAGACAACTGGGTCCATGCTTGAGCCTGTTATCAGAGATGAATGAAACTGCGCTCGTACCGATCAACTGCCGATCAAGGTGCCCAATAGAGGTATCAATCCCCATTGACCATAATGGCAGTCGCAAACCAACCCACACAGTCGTAAAGAGCAGAATCGAGTAGAGCAAGACAGCACGATTATAAGTCTTTAGAGAAATTCCTTATTTCAATCCAGGTCCTGAATTGGGTGTTGGTGGGGGGAGAAGAAAAAAAGAGTTTAAAAAAGAAAAAGGTGGATATTCGACGATGACACCATGGGAGTAAAAATTGTCAACACCGACATCTATCCGAGAGCATCAGATTCCTCATCCTCTTCAAGATTTTTATTTTTTCTTCTCTTCATTGGCAATTCGTTCCCCCCAATTTTTCCCTTTGAATTCATCCTCCAACACAACACCTTCTCATTGAGATAAAGGAAAAAGTTTCCCCCCGCCGCCCCGCGTGCCTTGGATCAAACACAAGCAAAATCAAACATCGGTTTCTGTCTGGTCCTCCATGGTCGTTGGGGGGGTTGCTGCTACCGAGAAGCGCCGAGCACGTAACGAATCATCGTGAACAGGAAATGGAATCGAGAAGCATTAAATTTAACGGAACTGTTGGGAGAAAAAAATTGTGGTTAGTGATGTTGGTTATTCGGTAAGTTTGGTGATTGAGGATGGTGAATGTCTTCTTCGTTTGGGTAGTCGAATGGTGGTGTCTTTGGTGGTGGGCGCATGTCCCATGTCGAGAAGCTTGTCGAACCAAGCACCAAGGGAGATGGGTTTGGGCAATTGCATTTCAGGCAGTCGCAAAGTGTGCGTGGGAAATGAGAGAAACCCACCTTGAAGAAACCAATGTCCTGGGACTTCTCGCGGAAGCACTGACGGCAGATGTTCATCTGTAACACACAAAAATCCCTCCATCAGTTATACGGTCCAAAACCAGCAATCGCAAATTCAAAATATCCCAAATCGGTGAATCCATACCCCGTACTTGCGGATAAGACCGGCGCGGTGAGAGCAGACACGGCTATATCGAGACGAAACAGTCAGAAAGGTCAATTCCCATATATCACCCAATCGAATCCACCGTCGTCGTAGTATCGAGGGAATCGCTGTTCTCTTTGCTTATCGGGGAGGATCGCCATACCAGCTACGGGAGCCCTTGCCGTACCTAGAGAGAACGAACTTGATGTTAGCATGACCATGTTCCGACTTCCTTCAAGATACCAGACAGCACCGGCGGACGGATATATTGGGGACAATCGTACTTGCGAGGACGGCTGTACCACACAGACTCGTGAGTCATCTTGAAGTTATCTGAGGTGAGGAAAACCTGGGATGTTGACGGTGTTTGGGCAGCGGGTTGTCGTCGTCGTCGTCGCGGGAGGTTGAACTGTCGAGCGAGCGAAATGGTTAGGGTTGCAAAATCGGGTTGTGTGCTTTCCTCAGCGAAGCTAAACCCTTTTCGGGTGATTGGGGCTGGTGCGCAACCGGCTGGTCATGTGATATGCTCGATGGTCTTGGGGGATCTGCGGGGGTTCCGTTTCTCCGTTCCGTCTATCTCTCTCTTTCTTGCGTGTGTTCACTATGTTGATTTCTTAGAAATTATGATACACTGCTTGTGCTTGGTTGAGATCTTTATCTCCATACACTTTGTATTAATCATCAATGTTCTTCTCAATTTGAATTCGCAAGAAAATCACTGGATGGACTGACACAGCGATTCGGCTCATGTCCATCTCCAGTTCGGCAGGTATCTACCAATTAACAGTGGCAGATCGATATAACCGTCGCGATAAATCGTGTTCCAACTAGATGGATTGACTTTTGATCTATATACCTACCCACTACTCTGTAAGAGTGGTTCCCCTCAATACCAACAATGTTACTCAGCACCTTATGTACAACCCCCACAATGAAGACCCTTGAACTCTAAGCTACCTACCTAGGTAGGACGGATTTTGTTGCTTTGATCAGATAGACCCAGAGATACGTATGCTTCTAGCGTAATCTTGCCATCATGATCATCTCCATTCGATTTCCCAAATATTTACAGCCAAACTCCGTGAAGACGAGCCAAATCACTACATATGTACGCGGCTAGGACTCGACCTCCACGTCGAAAGTTTCTCCAACCCAGAACAAGCTTTGCTCCGACTCCAAGCAATCCACGATACCAGCAGTGGTTGGTCAGCATAGCAAACATGCGGTGGGAGAAGAGACATGCTCCGAGTGCTCTCGAACAACCTCACGGGGTGGCCAGAAGCTTCAAGCATGACTAGTCGTCAGTAGCTGCAGAAGTATGGCATGATGGTGCATCCTGTTTTTTGCTAGCGTGGAGGGGTGATTGGTGGGAGGGTCAGGGATGTGCGGTCTTGATGGCGGTTAGATCGTTTGTTTAGGTAGGTAGGCTGTTCTGATCAGATGGATGGCTTATGTCCGAGATTGATGCATTTCGTCGGCCGTTCGGGACTCCGATGGCCGGGGGGTGCGGAGGTCACATTGACGTATCTTTCTCGTTCGTAAGGCTAAGGGATTTCAACTTAGATCAAACATCCCTGTCTGGGGCCTCGATTTAATTTCCGCTAGAGAATAATACCTAGGTAATATCTACGGAATACCTTACTCCAGATTCATAAGTCAGAGGGTGAGCATACCTACTCCGTACTACTCCGGAGTAGGAGGAAAGGGAATGACTCGGGGGAGTGTCCGTGGGGACTCGGCAGAAAACGGCTGCGCTGGCCATCGGATGCTACGACTCCATTATTGAGGGTTCCTGATGGTTATTATTCGGCAAACGCTAGCAATAATACAGGGACAGGGCGCAGAGCGATGATCTTTTTTTTTTTTTTTTTTACATCCGAATCTCCGACTCCGATGGATATTCGCTTCGAGTCCCACTGGGCAGCCATCATCAGCGGGATCACCCGCTCGTGGAATCGCGCAGACATCTCAAGAAATGGAGATCTAACCGTGCCATCATTGGCTGGGGCCAAATCTGATTGGCTACTATTGGAAATGATTATTACCTAGCATTAGCCTTACTGGATAGAGTGGATGTTCGTCGGCCCAGGTGGTGTGCCGGAATTCCGGCAACTGGCTTCTAAGTTCGTTTGGGGACTGTCCGTTTCCTGATGAAGAAGTGGTTGTCGGATCCTCGGAGATTTCTGCGGGAGGGGGATCGTCGGTGTGATTCGTGTGAACGGTACAGAGTACATAGGCACGAATTATGTACATTATTTGGCGGTCAATTTCGTTGAAACGAGGGCCTGTCTGACTGTCAGATGATTGATTGTGGGTTGGATTGTGATAGGTCGTCGGTGGCTTGCGTTGGACTACAGATCAAGTACTTTTGAGACGTTTCGGAGGGAGCTGATGGCAACAGTGAGAATCCGAAGTCCCTGAGCTATCTGCTCTGTACCTTGACAAAAAATTGGGCAACTGGACCCAAGCATGAAGACAACAACAGGGACCGAGCGATCGATCGGTCGAGACTGATTGGACATGGATTGACGTCGGGCCCACATCTATACAACCTGGAAGGACTTTTGTCCCGGGGCGAGGAACGAGCCGGGAACAACCCCTAGGTGTCTATATCGCCGGTCCCTTCAGCCTCTGAGCTAAGGAGGCACATGGATCAATTTTTTAGGAATAATACTGGTCACAAGTAGAAACAGACCTTGCCGTCGAGACCTGTATCTGAGCCTTGACGACCCCCAAGGGCAGAACTCGAGGTGGAGCCTGAGCACGGATATTCCGAACAGCAGGACGATGGGGACGACATCGTGCAATATCACTCCATCTAGCATCTGCCATGTGCCAGGCAGCCAGGTGGTCCCTCACGAATAAGGTAATCACAGTCACCAGGGAGGTAGCCTGCAGTCATCGTCATCGTCATCCCGTTCCATACGGACCGAGACGATCTAGACAATCATGCGATGGATTAATAATCGGGGGGCTCGGAGGGCGTCATGAATCTTCCCTAGATCGCCATGGAAGTCGGTAGATGAAGGTCAGATACGAGCCACGATGAGTCATACCATGGAACTTGGCCCGGGTAAAGGATCACACGTTGTGGGAGCAATGATTAAACGAAGCTGTCTAGACCAGCAGAGCGGGTGCGTGCAAATAGTTTCCGCCGGGGGCCGTGTGTCCACGACCTCCCAGTGCGTGGCAGTACCTCCCGAGGAACACCCTGTCTTACGAAGTATGCGCCCTGGGAGTTCATACGGAAGAGCGCGGATGCGGGTGAATCCTGGATCCGTTCGAGGCAGGCCGGTCGTGCCAAGCCCGGATCGTCAGTCAGGTTGTCAGATGAGAAGGGGGAAAAAAAACATGGGAGCGCCTAGCGCACTAGTCTCGCATGGGTCACAGGGCTGGATTTTTCCTCCTCCCATCCATGTCCGTGGGAGTTATCCATTCCAACGTGCAGGCCCGCTCGGTGGGGCGCCATCCCGAGAATTGCTGACGTTCTCTTCCTCTCTCTCTCTCACTCTTCTCTCGCTGTCCCTCGAGAGGATTCTCATACGACGTAGCTTGGGTCTTACCCCATTCTTGTGATTGCCAGCGGATGGCTAGTTTCTGCGCCGGGCCTGGTCGGTCGGAGTAAAATGGTGTCGGTGTATTGAGATCGGCCGGTGTCGTGTGTTGGCCTATCCCAGGTCCTACCACTTTCTACCTGGGTACAACCGTGGTGTCATCGCACAATGTCCAGCCATATCGCCGGCTAATACGAATGTATCACCTTGGTCCCCTGTGATTGACCCGTCGCATGCCGAGATCGAGACCCATGTCACACGGGAACGTGAGAAACAAATGAGTGCAGGTGGCTGGGGGGAGGGAGTACACTTCCGCCTCCTGAGACGGTCACCCTAGTACTAACTCCCGGCCTTGACATGAGAAGGTTATTCTTGAAGAACGCTCGAGTCGAGTCCTCGTTCGCGTATACTTCGTCCCTCGTACTTCGTAGCGCACCGTCCCCCAACTCGGCGGAATCCAGGGAGCTCACGGGCACCCCAGTCAGCCGGGAGATCAACCCACGCGATCGATATGGATGATGATTGGTCAAGACGAAGACTGAACGAGGGTTGGGATATCTGTTCGGAAGTGTACCATTCAGAGGCAGTTTTCCCCCAGCCAGTCAAACGTCGGAAGCGAAAGTTTGCGGTCGTCGTGGGTGGTGGAGGAGGAGGACGCGCAGGAATGATTGGATGTAGAGTCGTGATTGATCTACATGCAGAAAGAGGGGTATACAGCTTGTGAGGGAAACTCGCTTGGCCAACTGCATTAGCGATACTCGCAATCGTACTCCGTATACTAGGGGCTGTTGAGGCGGTGTACCCCAGAGATTATTAAGCTTGAGTGGTCCTGACGCCGTACGGAGGACCTAGGTAGGGAAGGATTCGTCTCATGTTCATCCATACCCGTTCCGAGGGAGGATACCGGAGTGGTCAGGGTGCTGATGCACCTCTGCATGCGAGGGAGAGAAGAAGGGATGGATGAGAGGACAGTGGGTATGCCATCTCCAAAATGTAGGATGTATGTCCTATGACCCCACCCAGTCTAACATGCAAGGGAGGACAACAATCGTCTTAAATTTGTCGTCCACAGTATGGCATGACCGTTCCATGCGCTGAGACGCAGCCACTGACAACCATGGATATGATGCACATATGCTACTGTCGACATCGCCTGCCATGATTTGGTCGGGAAGTCCCCCACCAGATCTGTCGATCGATACATAACACAACATTCCTACTGTGTTTACAAGAGTCGGCAAATATCAGGGTACATCAGTAGTGTACTCCTGCGACAACCATCATTTCATGCGCTGATGAATTGAAATGACGGCTGCCTTCCCTCAGTTTCGTGAGGAGATGCCTAGCGGGTCATGCCGAGGGTATAAGAATCCTTTTTATTCGACCAGGCATTGCCAACAGGGCGAGAGTATTACCGCAGCCACTGGTCAGCCCTGCAGATGCCAGCAGATCAGCGGGACCCGGCGAGATCCAGAGCAGTACTCCGGAGTATCATGTAGCATCTCCATCGGCACAATCTGGCCGAGAGGGGAGGGGAGGAGAGGTGAAGGGGACAAATGCCACGGGTGGTGAGGCCATGCGCCGACCGACGGGTGAAGAAGTGCGCTGTCGTACAGATAGACACCCGAGCAATCGTGCCTAACGGGGTAGCGCTGGGCCTAGTGCCGCCGCTAGTGAGGCGGTACCTTGGAATGAGGTCATTTCCCACGGCACCCTCAGCCCGCTGTGACTTTGCCAGAAAGTAACTTTCCGGTGGCTCCGAACTTCCGAGCGACCGCGCCAAGGAAGTCTTTTCATATCGGCAGTTATGATTCTTCTTCTTCAGCTATGGTGAGATTGCACAACGGCATCCGATGATGCAGGAGTCTTCTGTCACACGAGGGCATGTCACTATCTAGGATGAATAAAGTCACCCCAATAGTCATTGTATTGGGTGCAATGTCCCTACTTCGCAGCAGGTATACTTTAGAAGAATGATACATTCTGAAGTCACCTGGCAGAGAGACCCATCATGACTGTCACTTGAGTATCGAGAGGGCCCGGCCAATAGGGTGGGTGCCTGGTGCATGATCCTTTGTGCTCTCTTTTTTTTTTTTCTTTTTTTTTCTTTCCCTTTCTTTTTTCTTTTTTCCTTTCTTTCCCTCCCCCTAGGTATTTTTCGGGTTCATTACACCCTTGATTCCCGACAACACAAAGTCATCATGACGATGACGTCGTTCGGGCATAATGGAGCTCCTGTACCTGACTGACTCTTGTCGTCACAAATCTCGACCATGACATGATCCACACAGAGATTGAAGATAACCAAGATTGGATATAACCAGCAACGTAAAAAAAGAAAGAAAAAAAGATCAAACAGACGAAAGAATGAAAGAAAAAAAGACCAGCAAGAAGACAAGAGCCAAAAAAAAAAGGATGAAATAAAAAAGAAAAAGAACGAAAAAGAATATCATGCCTGATCCACTTTCGGCCCACGGAGCTGGCAAGCAAGCTGGAGGCCGTCCTTTGTTTCCACGGCCCTCTCGGCCTTGTTGGATCCTATCCCCGCCTGCTCCGAAGCAGCTCCAACGCGACCAGAGACGTACCGATTAAAAAGACTGGCCGACCCTGGAGCCGCTCTCCTGTTCTTTTCCCCGTCCTCGATCTCTCCTCCCTTCTGCTTCATGCTGGCTGGTTGGTTTTCCCCTTCGACTCTTCATCCTGTCCAGCTCGCTATACTTCAGCCCTATCACCCTCCCAGCCTGGTCCCTGTTGCTACACACACCCTCGCCTCCCCGCGTGCGACAGCTCGTATTCATAGTCCCGTTCAAGCTCCATACTTGACTTCCCTCTGAAGTCCCCACTTCAGGCCCCTTCCAGCTCTTCCCTCAAAACTGGACTGGAGATACATTTACCTCTCCCTTAATCTATAATTATACCTCCACGGTCCATGTGGCAGAAAGCTTCCCGCGCCGCATTCGCGGCGGCCTTTTTCTTGGCCTACGTCGCCACCGCGCTTCCACATGGCGACGATGAGTCTATGGACATGGATATGCATGGCATGGATATGGGAGATCACGCCGACATGCATGGCTCCCACCCGGAGCAGTCGCCGCAACAAGAGGCCAGCGAAGATTCGCCCATGAGCTACTTTGCGTACGGGAAACACTCCGGCACCATTCTGGCCCATATTGCCCTGATGGTCCTTGCGTGGTGCTTCATACTCCCCGTCGGTAAGCTCCAGCTAGCCCCTGTTCGACGTGCGCTTCCCTGCTCCAAACCGTGAAGCTAACTTAGCGCCCCGTAGCTGTCATGTTCAGCGTGGCGCGATCCCGCTTTGCGCTGCCGTCGCAATTCCTCTTCCTCGTGGTCAATGCCTTGGGATTGCTCGTCGGGATCATCTACAACAGCCAGACTCCTGATCTCTACGAAAACAATGCTCACCACAAGATCGGTTGGATCGCTAGTTGGGTCATCAGCGTGCAGGTCATCATGAGCTTGATCTTCGCGTACGCCGGCCGTGGCAAGCCCGAGTCCTCGGTCTACGAACGTACGGCCTTCCTCCCTGTTTCTACCGATGAGATGGCCCACTCGCCGACTTTCTCGGCTGGTATGCGCCATGAGTACCGCTGGTCGCGCGATAGTGGTCAAGGCACAGAGCGCAACTCGGACTCCCTCCACAGTCGGCCCGGCTCGCCGTCCTGCGTATCGCCCTCTGATGAATGCGACAGCTTTCACAAGCCCGAAGATGAGGTGCTCGAGTCCCCGACTCCGCATCGGGGTTGGCTGCACAGCACCTTTGTTGGCCGCTTCCTGGCAAGCCGGGTGCCCCAGATGGTGTCTAGCCGCGTCCTCCGGGTTCTCAATGGCATCTACTTGGTGATCGACCGGCTCATCCTGCCATTTGGCTTCGTCGCGATTGCTACTGGGGCTGTGGCCTATGGTGGTATCATGGTATGGATGATGACATAGTTCCCAAACTTTGATCCATTAGCTAACGTGTATAATCCGTGTCATAGAGAGGAAGCGAGGTATTTAATGGTTTGGCGCATTTCATTAAAGGCGGTATCTTCTTCTGGTATGGTATCTTGACTCTGGGCCGATTCCTGGGCTGCTGGGCCGATCTCGGATGGGCATGGAACATCAAACCCTCCAGCGCCATTGTGGGCAGCTGGAAGTCCAAGATCCCTACCGGCGAATTCACCGAGTCTTTTGTCATCTTCCTCTACGGCATCACAAACGTCTTCCTGGAGCACCTGGCCGGCTGGGGCGGCGCCTGGTCTGCCACGGATCTGGAGCATGTGTCGATTTCTATCATGTTCTTTGGTGGCGGCCTGTGCGGGATGTTGATTGAGTCGCAGCGCGTCAAGAGCTGGCTGAACAACACGGTTCTAATGTATCCTTCCCACCTTCGATCTGACAGTGCATGGCACCTGCCAGATACCCAGGGGGTGTCGCTCAACCCTATGCCGCCGCTCATCATCCTTCTCCTGGGCATGATGATGGGCTCGCACCATCAGGATAGCATGGTGTCGACCATGATCCATAAGCAGTGGGGCAACCTCTTCGTTGGCTTTGCTTTGGCTCGTGGCGCGACATATCTTCTCCTGTATATCAAGCCGCCGACCTCCTACCTGCCTGCTCGACCTCCCACCGAGATCATTTCCTCATTTTGCCTGATCGCGGGTGGCTTGGTCTTCATGCTGAGCGTAAGTTGACGATTCCGCAAGCAACTTCCCCTTCCGCTGCTAACTCTTCCTCGCTATCAGACTCGGAACGTCGTTCAATCCATTGAGTACTACGATCTCGATGCCATGTTTACTTTCACCGTCAGCATGGGCTTCACCGCCTTCATCATGGCGTGCGTCATCCTCGTCGTTGCCCTCAAGGCTTGGGCGACGAAGAAGGAATCTCGTCCTCAGCTGCCGCCCTATCAATTCCCTGCGTAAACTGGATAATCAATGTTCATGGACCTGCCGGGAAGATCGGTTATTTTGGAATGACCTCGGATCTCCCCGGCCAGCTTCGGACACCATCACGGTACCGGGGCACGCCCAAAGGAGTACAGAGAGAACCGTCTCTGTTGTTGATGATTCTCGTTTCACAGTTTTATACCCCTAAACTTTTTTTTTTTTTTTTTTTTTTTTTTTTTAC
>RHLO01000501.1:0-16851 GCA_003719415.1 Aspergillus olivimuriae | reverse complement strand
TTTTTTTTTTCTTTCTTTTTTTAAATTTTCTCTTTTGTATCAGATGAGACCATTACGGTGGATCGGTTAGAACAAAACAGATGTGCCTCCTCATGCCCCGGACTTGACAAAGGGAAAAGGGAGTACAGAACGTGAAAGTATGCAAAGTCTCAAAACTGCTTACTAGGAAAGGAATGCTCGGGGGCCTCCTCGACCTCATAGCTTTTCATGGGAACCGAAGAAGAGGATTCAGAAGCGAGAAAGTGTGTCCTACCAGATGCGGGTACAGTGCCGAGGGAGTTGGGATTAGGGAGATTTTGTGGGCTTTTTCCCATCAATTCCTCTCGTTCTGCAATCTGATTAGCATGAGATGAGCTCGGGGCTGGCGTCACATACCACTCGGTGCAAACAGTTCGCTCGCCTTGGCTTTCTTCATGAGGAGGCGCGTTTTGTTCTCTTCAACCCAGCGCGCGGCAATGGTGTCTGGCGCATGACGAGAGTAGCGCAAAAGAGCTTCCGCCACCGCTTCATAGCCCGGGGACGTGTCATCGTCAAACTTGCACATATGACGATGATCCGCCTCGATCCCCATGCGCTCGACCCCCTCTGCATGAGGCGCTGCCGATGCCTCGTCTACAATCAACTCCCGGGAGCCCTTCACGTCAGTCTTGAGGGTTTCGTGGAAGTAGTAGATGTGGAAACGGCCCATGTCCTGGCTGAAGAGAGAGTTGATGTTCTGCAGGGTCTCGTTGTTTGTCTTGAGCGATTTGATCAGGCTAGACGACGAGTCCATGAGCTTCTTGGGCATCAGCGCCGTGCAGATGTTCTGCAGCAAGAGTCCCCACTTCGCGACGTCGGATCCATTGTGGGGGGTGCCCAGGAAGAGGATCCCGTAGGTGGAGACCCAGATGGATCGCAGGTGTTCGGTCCGCTCGTTCTGGATGTTCTTGCAGTAGATCAGGGTGCGCTTCACGACGAGACCCCCCAACGAATGGCAGACGAAGATGATAGGGCGGTGGGAGCAGCTTCGCAGGCTCCGGTTGGCGACGAGACTGGAAGCGAGCGTTTCCGCATGGTGGTGGATGTGATCGTTGGAAACGCTGTCCGTAAAGGCCGTCACATTGGCATTGTACCCATAGGTGAGGATTCGGACCCGACTCGCAGCGAGCACCTCGGGCAGGAGATCAGACGGCCAGTAGACACTGGGGAGCTTGTCATTGTGCGGATTTGTCGCCCAGGTGTTATAGGGATGGCCGTTCAAGCCATGGACGAAGACGATGTCCACCTGAGGGTCGGGTGAGGTGTAGACGGGCGTCAGGCCAAACTGCCGGACTCGACTGGCGAGACCGGCCATGAGGGGAAGGGAATGGGGAGGCCGGAACAGCGATGGCGAGGGGTCAGTGGGAAACGATCATTTGTGGAGAAGACAACGGATGCGATGCGCCAGCGAGCGACGGTGGTGTTGTGCCGTTGATCGCGGGGGGGTGGAGTCGTGTTTATATGGGCAGGCAGCGGTGGGGCGAGCGAGTGAATGGGGTCGGGCCAGATGACTGGCCTGGTCAGCCTCAAACTTCCCTCGTTCAGCCCTCGTCGGCGCGCAGGCAAGGTGCTGGGATCGCCGCTGCCCTCTCTCCGTCCCAACAGTGCCGACGCCAGTGAATACGCTGGATCCGGAGAGTCGCCTACGTGGTGAATCTCGCGATTCATCTCGAACAATAGCATTCAGCGGCGCACCATGGGAAGGACGCTCGACAGGTCGGCTCCCGTAGCGGTCCTCTGGTCCGGTCAGGGCGGCGCGAAGCATGACCTGCAGCTGCCTGTGCAAAGCCGCAAGCTTCTTTTCCGGACGAGTCAGCGTCGGTCTCGCCCTGGGGCTGACCAGGCACTCCAGTCATCTGCTCCCACACACCCGCGCGATCGCCCGACGACCCATGGTCCGTCCAGGGAGATCGACCCTCTCCAGTCCCTGGCGAGGAACGCAGCGATTCAGGTCCTCACAAAGTGCCGGTTCTGCACAGCAACAGCAGCCCAGAGACCTTCCCGTCACGGTGACAGGTCCAAAAAACCTCGTGTTCGGCAGCCATGCGGGCGTGCCGACTCTGCATGCGCCCGCCGATCGCCCCATCACAGCCACAGGGTTTACGAGGCAAAGTCCGGGATCTCATCGGGCGCTCTCAGCCTTCAATCATACGGAGTACGTGAAGGAATGTGGGTCCGAGGCGCTGGGAGACATGCGAGACTGATGACTGGCGATCGCAGCGAATACTGGGGGCCAAATCCCACACGAGACCGGAGGAAAGGACGACAGAAGGGAGAAGTGATGTCAGAATGTCACTGGGGGAGATTCACGTTCCCAGCCCGGCGTGCCCCAGACAGCAGAATCGCTCGACTAGGACCATCACCTTCGGGCAGATTACCCAGGATGCAGGGCGGGTAGAGCCACAGCCCTCGATTGGTACCTGTCTTCTTGAATCACGATCCTAAGACCCAATTTCAATTCACCGAGAATGAGGAAATAAGTAGCGACAAGAAGCGCAGGGCCGACAGGGCGATCGGCGACGTATGCAACAGGGGGCTTCATGCTGCATCAGATCCGGGGATTTCGGACCCCGCGGGCAATATTCCCTCGATTTCTATTAGTTCATTGCCTAGCCACGATGCATCGTCATATGCGCCGAACTTTCCAGTAATCGCGCATCTCTCCCTTATTTCCTCGCAACTCTCAGCCCCATACTTGTTGTCTCGGATTTCTTCCTTTGTACGCCCTCATATTGCTGACTGATAACAATGTCTACTACTATTGGAATGATATCATCATATTACTCATGTGTTCTCAAATCGAATGTTGGAATGTACCCTAAGCACTTGGAACTCCCATCCTATCTACTTCAACACTAAGCCTACCCCCAATCAAACACGTCTCACCTGCCTGACATCAAATCCATCATCCTTTTTCCGTTGTGGATTACTCCACGGAAGCACATATCCCGTTCATTGCTCAAGACCGTGGTCCCTCCTCTCTAAACTTGGTAGTATAGTGCGTCTGGCCAAACACCCAAACCTTCGCCCCACCCGTCACCGATGAAAGCATATCAGTTCCAAACCCAAATCTCCAGGGACTATCGGCATATTGCGGGCTTCCAGCCCGACTCAGAGAAGGCGGATGGTGAGTCACAACGAGCACCCTTCGTCTGCGATTCGGTGACTCTATTCGCTGGTTGTCTCGTCGGATCGATCGGATCTCATCCAGGGCCCACGAACGGTCTTCGCCATGAGCCGCATTCTGATCGTCGACCGTCCAGCCGTCAATTTCTGGTGTTCCTTATCTTCGACCGGACCAAGGTCTATTGCACCTATAAATAGTTGGTGATTGTTTAGTGTTGATAGAGGTGGATGGTAAATCTTAATAATTGTAGCGAGCACGCTGGCACAATTTATGTACATCCGTTGGGCTTCTTTAACAATTCCTTTGGATGAAGTTACTCAAAAGTGTAGGTGTATCCTACATCAGATGAAAGATGTCGCAAGTATTTCTCGGGCTTTGAATGCTTTAGTATCTCCCAATTAGTCAATACTCAAATTCCTCTGGTGTACAGATCAGGATGCGACAACGAAAGCATGGAGTGGATCCAAGGACACTGAGTAGGGTGGATCACCGTGATAGTGATTTTGTAAGAGCTACCTAAGGTAGCAAACTGAAAAGGGAATCCGCGTGACACCATTGGCTGCCTTCCTATACTAGAGTGTCGTTTGTTCTCTGATTCACTGATCTAGAACCTCTTTCTATCATTGACTGTTTCCTGGTTCTAATAGATGAGTCAACCGAACCCTTTCGTCAAATGTACAATGACACAGAGGTAAACTTCACGAACACCAACGTACCTGTCTCTGTCAGCAGATATACTGGAAACAAGTTTGATTATCATACACTTTCTGTACGACAGTATATTCTCATAGGTCCATTCCTAGCCATGTGAAAATATGAACAATACAAGACATATCCGTTTTCTCATCCGGCCAACAAGATGGAGTCACTACTAGCTGCAGCTTTTGCCATGATCTGCCCTGATTCAAAGCTGCCCCATAAGAGCAGACACAAACTTGATCGGATACGCTTCTATATTACTCCCATACGACATGGATGTCCAATACGTTCCTGTAAAAAGAATCAAACCAACAGAGCCCACTATTGCCCGTGTCACCTCAACAGGAGTCAAGACGGAAGCCTTCTCGGACACACCCGCGCACGAAGCCGTGAAGACAACGCCAGCCCCATTTCCTACGATCCAATTTACAAGGTCCCCCCTACCGCCAAGCACGACGAGAGTTCATCGGCTTAACCATCCTCTACTCTTTGCTCCGGAGTAGGTATGAACCGGGCCAAGATGACGGGGATCAAGATGGCGCCGGCCGCTAAGGCTAGTGCCGACCCCACAGTGGAGTCTGGCGCCAATAACCTTAAACGCTGTGGCGAGCTGGATCTGCGAGACCATCAATGCGGGACGGCCGCCAACAGCTGGAGTTCTGGTGACCTTATGCATCTCCCGCAGCGTTGCGTACGTGGACTTCCCGCAGCAGATTGGTTAGCCGTTGGAGAAGCGGCATATTCGCGGGACGGCCTTGATGCATGTGGGGACATACGGACATACCTACAATGTGGATTCCCCGCCGTGTCCGGGGTTTCCTGGGATTCAGATGCGGGAAGCGTGAGGCCTGATTGAGACGGTATCGTAGTGGTAGAGTAGGCTGTACCATCGAATTTCAAGGATCCAAGTATTTCTGGGTTCTCTCGTGCGAAGCGTCATTTTACTCAGCATTCGGCAGATACCACTAGGTACGCAACTGTATTTGCAGGTGTACTGGTCAAGCTCAACCTCGTTCATCACCGATTGATCACATTGAACGAGATTCGAATCTGTGGGCATAAGCACAGGGATGATAAATTATAGAGGACCCTATATTCACCCTTGCTGGTCCTGGTTCGCCGAAGTGATATCGCCGTTCTAATTAATTCCCTGGCTCCTTCTACGTTCGAGCTAGATTATATGGCAGATATTGACCTCTACCCATTATAGTCATGCCAAATGTCTCTGTGGGAATTCAACTTGGGAGTAGCAGATCCAGAACACACCTAGAAGAGTGTTAGTTCCTCGTATACTATGATATCAGGTAGTGAACACCCATCTCTTCAACTATCATATGCGGCAAATCTAGTTCTAGTCCAGCGGAACCTCTACCACGAGTATACTGCCGCAGTACATCAATCCATAAAACAAAAATAGATACATACCACATACACTATTGGATGATTTACCTCCCCCGGAACGCAGGCTTCCTCTTCTCTGCAAATGCCCGCAAGGCCTCCCACCGATCCTCTGTCTCCATGACCCCATCGTACGCCTCATTTTCCGCCGCCTCTCCACGCTGGAACTCATTCACCGCCTTCAGCGCCTGCTTGATCGCGATGGGACCACCCTCACAAATATCCAGCGCCAACTTGATGCCCTCCTGCAGCACCTTTTCCCGCGCGCGGCCCTCCTGCTTCTCCTCCTCGGGAAGGATCTCGACGAGTCGGTCGCACAGTCCCATGAAGTAGGACTCCGGGCCAGACACTCGTCGTCCGGTGAGGATCATGTCACGCGCACGGTTGACCCCGACCACGCTGGGGAGACGGTACGTGCCGCCTGCACCAGGGATGATCGCGAGACGCGTCTCAGGGAGTCCGACAATGGCGGAAGAGCTGAAGACGCGGAGGTGCGTGCACAGGGCGAGCTCGAGGCCGCCACCTAGGGCTGTGGAGGAGACGGCAGAGATGGTCGGGATAGGAAGGGCAGCGAGTTCGCTGAATGTTCCGCGTAATTTGGCGAGGAAATCGGCCGTCCTGGAAGGGTTGGGTTGCCCGGTTAGCCATGCATTGTGCATAGGATGTGTGTGCTCAATCAGGAAGCTGCGGAAATAGTGAAGAGGATTGACGTACTCATCTTTGGTCATGTTTACTCGTTCTTTGAGATCTGCGCCCGCGCAAAATGCAGTGTCGGCGTTGCTGGCAAGGACCAGTGCCCTGGTCGGACCGGAGCCGCCTTCAGCGGCGATCGACTTGACGTGCTTGGCGAGCTCATCGAGGAGGTTTTTCGACAGTGCATTGCGGGCTTTCGGTCGATTCAGCAGTAGAACGCGGACATTGCCGGATCCTGGAGCGGGGACCTGTTGTGTCTTGAGCACAGCTTCGTCGACGCCGGTGCTGAATCTGGCGACCCGGACGCGCAAGGTGAAGACCGCGGGCGCTCGGAAGGAGCTGGCGAGCGGAAGACGGGGCGGCATGGTGTGAAGGAATAAGAATGGAATTTGCCCAGCTTTTGGGAGGTATATTAGCCTCCGGGACGTGGTCGGGGGTAATTAGGGGTTTACCTTTGGCGACTGGCGACGGACGAAGAGTTGAAGGAGAAAAAGAATTGAAGGCAGGCGTGGGGAAAGCTGTTCGGGTGCGGGGAACCTGACTCGCTATTGCCGCGGATAAGCGCCTGCTCCGTACAGAGTACGGTAGGTTGGGACGGAATAGACAGGGAGTCGAATGCTTGGGTATCATAATGCAATTGTGTTCTTTTAAAAGAAACTGGTATCTATATACATTCTACTATACAATGGCAGGCTATACATCTGCCCGGTTCAGCCCCAGTGTGCGGACCGATATTCTTGCACTTCCTCGTCGCTCGGCCAAGGACCCCATGCGCCCGTCGCGGTAACGATATCATACGCTTCTTGCAAATGCGAGTCGGACATGGTCTTCTCAGTACTGGGACCGGCCGAGTAGTTATTCCAAACCCCATCTTCATTGGGCTGCTGTTCAGTGGAGGCTGCCCGAGGGACGGTGTGCCATGACTGTTCTCCCCAACACCCTTCCAGGAACATGCGTATTGCTACCAACGTGCGGCGCATGACCCGATCGCCATTCAGTCGCTCATCAGAAGCCTCTTTGATCGGTATGGCGTACTGGCTCATCCAACGAAGGAGGTTGAGCAGGCCATCATAATCCTCAGCAAGCCCGAGCGACCGAATAAACGCATGGAGCACCGCGGGCGAAGGAACCCGGCATAGCGCTGGCACAATGACCTGGGAGCCAGTCTTCTGTTGGATGGAAGCCACAGAAGACTCGTAAATGGAGGATGTTTTTGGATCGGAGAACACCAATTGGTCGAACTGATGCTTCAAAATGTCGAGACCACTGTTGGCCATATCCTCAACGTGTAGGCCGCTTAATTCGACATGAGTCAGGCCGCCGCAACGCTTTGCGTGACTGATCAACACTAAGCCTTCTTCTGCATCGCCTGGGTCTCTGACACCTGCTATCACAGCCTGAGAGAAGCCTTTGCAAAGAGTCTGGAACCCCTGCAAGCCCAGATCAATTCCACGTGCCTTCATCCAGCAGGTGATTTCCAACATCTCGTACCAGGCAACAATGGTCTGGGTGCTAGTACTTAAGTTCCGAGCCCGAGTAGTAATACGTACCCGGTTCAATGCGGATAGGACGTAAACCCAGGGCTGAGGGGATCGAGAAGAACGCACTTTAAGAAGCTCGATAGCATGGGACAACGTGTTGAGGTATTGGTGGCTATTCTCCAGCCCTGGACTGCCCGGATAATTGAACAAGGTGGTTGTGTCTTGACTGATTGAGTGGCTGTTCATAGCAACAGGGAATGCATCAGCTGTGACTCCACCGTATCGAGTGATCGACTTATTGAAGTTTGAAAATTTGCACAGGAAGCTTGTGAAAGACGCGAAGAGGTAATCTGGTACTTCGTCTAGGGATTTGCGGCTATGAGTTTCGTAACTCGAACCATCCCTCCAGACCGTACATAATGCTTTCACCTGATCATTGGATAGGTCACTAGAGCTGATGTAATCCAACCCAGCACTAAAAGTCGGAGCCGATCGCAAAAGTAGTGCGAGAAACCTTCCGCACGGCCTAATTCCTTCAGAGAGCATTTTCGTAAGCAGCTCATCCAATGTGGGAGGTTCAATGGGTACATAGATCACATCGCGCGCCGAAGAGGGTTCTGGGAAAACCTCGACACCATCACCCGGCAAGGCAGAGCTAACGCGATGGAAATTGCTTTTGATCGTCTTTTTTCGATAGATCAATTTCTCGGCCATTGCGACATAGATACCTGCCCGTGGCGGGAGTCCTTGCTGCTGATATGCGAGAAATCCTGCCCAAGCTTCTCGCACGGTTCTCGTTGCGCGAATGCGGGCCTCCCATACGGTATGATGGGTTCGATCACCCATAGGACCACGAAGGTCTCTCGGGTGTCGAGACAAAGTGCGTGTCTGGATAGTTGGACTGTTGTCGGTATCCCACCCTGCAAGAATACGGCAAACCTCCTCCCAACGGCTGTGGGCGTATCCGGCCTCTTTCATCTGGGACATGACTTGCATTGCGCGGCTTTTGACTCCTTCCGTACCACGTAACGAGTCAATGCCAAGCTTATCTTCCCTCCATGGAGGCCAAGATGGAGCCTTCAGCTCCGCAATCTGCCGTTCATCAAATGTCTTTTTGTGGGCTAGCTGTACTGCAATAATTGCCTGGTACCCTTGTCGCGTGACTGGAAGAACAGGGCGATGCTTAGCCATTGCTTTGAGCAGCTCAAACTGCGCTTCTTGCTGGACGGATGCGGATATGAAGGGGCCATTCTTGCAGGGCAAAGAGAGTAGGCGGAGCAGGGTGTTAGACGTCCGCGCCATGACTCGAACCGTTTTTGATGTTGCAGTCAACGGGCCCTCGCTCCCTTGCCCTTCGAATGCGGTCAGGTAAAATGAAAAGGCGCGCGCGATAGATAACTGTGCATCGGGCCACAATTGACGGGCGTGGTGAAGGAGACGGATCGATATTGTGGCGCATGTGTTAGGATCGACCAGGGATTTAGGATTTTTGGACAAAGACTCGGTTTCGAAGACCGCTTCGTCTGTCGGTGCCTTCAATGACCGGATAAGGGGTGGAAGACGCTGCCCGGTCATAAGGTGCAGAGAGTATGTCAAAGCCAATCTGAAAGCCTTGGTGTCAAGATTTTGCCGTAATATAAGAAGTGGGATGAAGGATGGTACGATCCGAAGATTTTTCCTCTTTGTGTGATTCGATTCCAGGGCTAGAATCCTCAAAATAGCTTGGTACGGTGTCTTGCTCCTCAAAATCCAGGCCCATGCGACGACATCCGCAACATCGTATCCTCGCGCTTTCAGATACTTGCGATGCTCCCGAGTTATGAAGACCTTGCGCAGAGCAAGATCTAGATCAGACTCCACTGCAGCTGAAAATGCCTTTCTTTGGTTCATCTCATCGAAAATCTGGTCAACCCGGTAGATATAGTCGGCGACAATCTGCTGTAGAGACATCCGTTGGTGGATCTTGAATTTGATGCGTTGCTCCCGGGTCAAAGGCGTTAAGGGGGGATTGCCAGGGTTCCACACAGCGGACATCCAATGCAGATGCTCGGTGCTGTATGATGCATGTGCAACATTTTGTAGAGTATCGATTAAATACTCGGTGGGTGTGGGTGTGAATGCTCCCGCTCGTCGTTTTGATATCCTCCGGGAATTACGCCGCTCATTCGAATGGTCAAGACGGCGCTTTCCCTTGGCTTCCAGACTGGGCGTATCGTCGTGCTCGGCTGATGACTGTGGAGAATCGCCAGCTTCTAGTTCGGAGAAGTGACACTCCGGGTTTTTTGAATAAGGACGGGGAGGGGTCGAAGGCGTTGGTATGGTGAAGTCTTGGCTGGCACTCTGTTTTGCGCGCTGGTGCTTTTCGCTTGACGGCACGAAGGACTGATTGAGTCGAGAACGAAGTCGGAGCTCGCACCAAGCATCACTCGAGTTGACCGGGTCGTCCCATGGCAAGGCCTGGGGTTGGTTATCGGTGATGTGGTGATGCAACGGAATTGAGTTGCTTGTAGAGCTCGTGGACCGAGACAACAAAGCGCTGAACAATACATTGGAGGTCGAATGGAGAGATTGTCTGGGGAGTTCCGGACGGAAAAGGCTACCGTATCGAGATTTCTGTAATTTTGAAAAGAATCGATCAGCATTTCTTGTCATAACAAGATCTTGCACCGTGGCTGGACTGCGATCGGTACCTTGGGGCATGCGCGGCGACTGAGGAGATGCGCCGCTCCTAGAGAGCAGACCCTCGAGCGGCTGGGGACATGATTCCAGACCGATGACATCCATGAAGATTGTCCCCGGGAACCGACGTGTCTGCAGGGGCGAAGGAGGCCGGTGGAGGGAGGTAGAGACCGGAGACCGTGGGCGGGAGAAGATAGTGGACGAATACCTTGTGTATGGGCGCTGGAAAAAACGTAGGTCACGTGCGGATCGTCACGGGTTGCGGCGCGAATGAGGAACACCAGAGAGGATCTCCCTCTTCTGTCTTGTCTCTCCCGCCGGCCCTCGCTGTGCACGCTCGTCTCCCAGCCTCATTGCTCCTCCGTCCGCTGTTCTGACTCTTGTGTATGTCAGTGGACGTGTGGCCCTGTTCATTGCCAATTCTCTGTCGTTGCTGGGGTTGATCGTTCCTCTCTGTCGTGATTTTCCTTCCTCCCTGGTTACCCTCTATTGGCGCACCCGCCTCGGAGATCCAACAAACCACAGCACCATCCGCCTCTATTTTTCGAGGGCTATCTCCTCGACGGCCTCCTGTCACTCCTCAAATTTCTCTCGCCGATCGGCTCTCCCTCGCGCCTCCCAGATTTCGGATTCATTACCCGCGCGATCCGATCGCGATCCTCCACCAAGGGTGTTTTCGCGTCAAATCAAGTCCTGCGACACCGGCGGCGCGACTCTGCGGACCATGAGCGCGGACGACAGCGCCGGAACGGCCTCGATGTCGACCACAAACGGCGAAGTCAACAACACCTCCACTCCCGATCCCCCCACACTGGCGACCCCAGGCAAGCGGAAGCGTGTCTCCAGCCACGACGACAAAGTGCCATCCCAAGACGCCAACCCTGCTGTGTCGCAAGCGCAAGAAAGAATCAAACTGCAGGAGAATCTGCGTAATTTAGTCGAAATTCTGAGCAAGTGAGTATCTGCGATCGCCCTCTTGATCGCATGCTGACATACTGCCTCAGAAATGACGTGGAGCTTGCACTCCTATCGTGTCCGTTACCCACCTCGCCTGCGAAGCCTCGCTCGAAACGCGCAAAGGTGTCGGGCGATAGAGAAGAGATCGTGAGCATCCAAACACGAGTCGCCTCAGACCGCTATAATACTCTCTCCGAATTCCTCAGCGACATCGAGAGGGCGTCCGCAGCAGTGATCGAGAGAAACAAGGCCCTAGCAGCGATCGCGGGCAACGAGAATGACGGGTCGGCATTATCAGAAACAGTGAATCGCATCGCGGCGTTCAAAAAGGTTCTCAACAGCCTTGTTCGACAGGCTCAAGTGAGCCAGTCGACCATCAAAGCAGAGAGATCTGAGGATGACACTGAGGCCCCTGCAAAGTCTCCGCCCTCAAATGTGGAGACTCGGAACGAAAGCATGGTTTTGACGCTGTTTGGGAACCCGGTCAATCCAAAACAATTATACTCAAGCCTGCAAAAATCTGTCAAAGTGCCTCTGCCCTCGGACGACCCGGCGACGGAGAAGTATGTCGAAGTGCAGGCGCCTCTGCCCGAGGTCGGCTTGCCAAACGGTATCACCGCGACGAAGGCGGTGCCTTACAATATTGAGGCCAAGCCAAAGGAACCGAAGAGAACCTTTGGCGAAGTATTCGCCCCCCGTCAGTCCTTGCCCCAGCTAGAGCCACCCCGCAGAGCACGATCGTCCTCCCGGGGTATCAACGGTTGGATTGATAATTTTGAAGCCATCACAAACTACAAGGCTTTCTTGGGAGATCGGAACAATTATTGCCTAGCCCCGCTGCCATCCGGTCAATGGATCCAGTATGGCGGTGTTACTTCGTCTCCCTCATACTGGAACCGTCGTGAGAAGCAGCAAGCTCAGCAACAACCCCAGGACCGATTTGAAGAAGACCACACGATATGGGCAGATGAGGATGCGCCAGTACTACAGGGTGTATATTCATCGTTTGCTCCTTCGTTTGACAGCTCAGGGGCTATTGTACAAGCTGATTCGAAAGATCTAGTATGGTGGAGTCGACGGGGTGCAAAACGTCTGCATACACTCATAACCCTGCCCTATCAGGACGAGGTGGCGCAGCCTGGTAGTATTGGCGATCTCGATGAGAGCACTTTGGAAGAGATGGTGAACGCATTCAACCCAGAGGACTTTGCAGACAACGTTTCTCACGACGACACGTCAAAGCACGAAGAGAAGAGCAAGGACGAGCAGGATCTCGATGAGGTCTTACGCGAGATTTCTGATCTTTTGGAGACACTCAGTTCCTACCAGAAAATTCGCAGCCTTGAGGTCCGCAGCGGCCAATCGACTGAGCCTAAAGAGACGGATACTACTGACAACCCCGAGGACCCGTCTTCGGCAGAGAATGTTGTGTATGAGACACTGAGGTCCAGCTTAGCCGCTCTTATCTCGAACCTGCCTCCGTATGCGGTTGCGAAGTTGAATGGGGATCAGCTGGATGAGTTGAACCTCAGCCAGAAGGTGGTGATTGAGAATCCGGACTATCATGGTACCATGGAGAAGGATGATTTCACGATTCAGCAAGAACGGGCTGCCGCCATGGCCCCGATGCAAAGCGGCGCCCATCGGACCCCGTCGCGTTCTGGAAGTTACCCAGCCGGGTACAGCCAGCGACAGTACGTTCCTAATGCGCGCATGCAACAGCCACCGGGCAGCTTCCAGGCTTCTCCGTACTATGGTCAACGGCAACCATCGAATGCGGGGCCGGGACCCTTCACTCCTGGTGCTCCGCAGCCTTACGCTCAACCAGCCCGGCCTCCAGCGACACCTTCACAACGGCCAGGCTATCTCCCGGGATATACACAGTCCACACCGCAGTTCCAACAAGCACAATTCCAGCGACCTGCACCTAATGGCTATAATCCGTATGGTGCGCAACAAGGTCCCCCGCAGGGCTCCCCCCAGCCGTATACTCCCCGCCCTGGTCAACCGGGATTCAATCCAGCCGCTGCATACGGAGCGGGACGCAGTGCCTCTCCTCAGAAACCGCCGTCCTACGCGGGCGGCCGAACCTCCTACATGACCCCCGGCTCTGCCAATCCTCAGCAGCGGTACATGCAACAAACACCGCAGCAACAGCCTCCCCCGTACGCGAACTATCCGTCCAATCAAGCACAGCCGGCCTCGACATATTCAAACTCTGCTGCGGCTACGATCTACGCCCGTAGTGCTGCTGAGCAAGCAGCGCTAATGGACCGAAACAAGGCGCAGCTTGCAGCACATCGGGCAGCCCGACAGAGTTCAACACCTCAACCTACGGAAAGTTCCCAGGGCCGGAGTGTGACGCCTAATAGCAAACAGAACGGCACGCCAATGGCGTGATCAGATGACTTTATATTTTATCTTCTTTTTCCCTTCTTCTTGTTAGTGCGTGCTGAGGACGCAATATGGTGCCTATCGATGTTCCCAATCACAACATGGATAGGGGTGTGGATTTACTTCCGTTCTTCCAGATTTTAGAGAGGGTTAGGTTTGGTTAATGATTGCACACACTTATGTTTTATCATTTTTTTCCCTTTTTTCCTTTCTTTCTTCCCAGTGTATCTTTTCCCGTTTCTGAGACGTCAAGTCAGGACGCGGGGAGCGAGGAGCCCGATATAATTCTTCAGAATGACTCCCCCATGATCTGCTTTCAGCGTCCAGGGTATCTCTCCATGGCTCCAACTGGGTACGCGTCGCTCCCAACGGAAGCAAGTAGTGGGAAATGAGTTTCTGGGTCTGCATTATTATTGATTTTATATTCCCGATATGTACTGATTGACGCTGCTGCTTTGCTATTTTGTGTCTTGTTTTCCTCCATTTCCAATTGTCCTCAAAGATCGCCTTTCGTTCTCCTACAAAATGGGATAATCAGCGAATGGCGACTGATTTCAAGACTTCGGGGTTTGTCTGGTGGGTGGACGGAGTGACTCCATTGGGTTGTTTCCTGTGCTCTTTTAAGTGTTATCATTCTATAGTCTTTATAGCGATCGCACGAGCTCTTTTCATCCTTCTGATGGTTCTCTTTGCTCGGTTTTTCCGTTTGGCTGGGCTTTTCTTTGGGGCTGGTTGGGAGTACACCTGCCTCGGTAATGTTTGATGAATATTGATGGATAGCTCATGCGGCGAATCCACACAATCTAATCATGGACCATGTACCTATGCATGCATGCATAGATGCATGTCTTCCACTGCCCCAGTCAGCTTACTACATGCTGCTCATAGATGAGCCAGAGACCAACCAGCCGTAGATAGGTACATCCATTGTTTAAAAAAACTCGGCTTACGTTTATGGGGTCGTACATTCACAGAAATGTATGATCTTAACAGGCAAATACCTCTTTCCTAGGCTACCGAGTACGGACTTAAGTCTGTAAAGGTCCTTATACTGGAACACCCATGGTGTTCCAGTCCCTAGGTTCCTATATATAGCATCGCACTGTTATGTTGTCTACCCGCTCGACGGATCAGCCTCCCAGCCTTTCCTCCGGGACATCAGAGCTGCCCAAGATGAGAAGGACTTTTTCTCAGTTGCAACGTTATTTACGGCGCTGGTCGTCACCCGAACCAACCCAGACTGGCTCCTCCAGCCACAACACGGGGAACAGCACCCCTCCAGGATACATCCACACAGAAGCCCGATAAGAAAAACCTCAAGACATTGGTGGAAAACCTGCCACCAGAGGTGCGAAGGCACCTTCTTTCTACTATGGATCTCGATACCCTGAGAGCCATGACCCGCGCGTCACCGGTCTCCTATCAGCAGTATTGGCTGGACCAGAGACCCTTCCTCTAGGAATGCTTGGAGAGCGAGCTTGGGAGTGTGACTGTGGACGCATGTGCCGTTCATCACTCCATCTCCAAAAGCTTCTATCATGCGCGCACTGAAGAGAATATCACCGGGTTTCTCAAGTCCTATCACAAGCGTTGGGACGCAGCAGAGCACACAGCCCGAGCCCTAGACGAGACATTCACCGCCGACGATGTCGTTCAAATGGTGAACTTCTACACATCTATTGTTCAGCCTCTCCAGCGGAAATTCATCCATTGGGCCTTGGAGAACATCTCTCACGACGCCCATGGACGCTGATGTGGCGTGGCACGTACTCGAATATCTATGGGTGGTGGATGGATAAGCCGATGGGGCGGTGGGGGTATGTGTTTTGGGATGCGGAGCGACTGGAGCGCAGTGGTGGGAAGGAGTATCTATTGGGAGAGATGGAAAGGGGGGGGAGATGCAGATCCGAGAGTATGGGCGATGATGTAGTCTTGATTGAGATGAGACTTTTTGATGGATAGTTTTGTACCTAAGATATACATCGCGGAACTCGTAGACCCGGGTTGGCTCTCTTCAGCCTGAGCGTGTGCAAGCGCCCTCTCACAGATAGACTATTTAGTGTAGAGTCAATCAAGGAATAGTAGGTAAGGTAGGTAGGTAGTAGAATGCAAACAGCCAACGACACTCAATTACAAATTCCCATGTCGTCCCTCGTTTCATTAGTTCCTGAGGTACTCTCATATCCATACGCCGTATCCCTTTCCTTTCCTTTCCGTCCTTCCTCCCCAGCGCCAAAAGGTATTCTATCTATCCGCCTCTTGCTCCCTTTTAATTCCCAGCGAGAACGCAATCGAAGGGACTAGACGTACACAAACACATACATAATACATACACAACATGACAGCATGACCGCCGAAAAAAAAAAAAAAAAAAAAACCAATAATTCGTAATTCGTTCCGTGTTAGGCGAAAGCGTCTGCCCACTTCACGGGATAAGCATCGCCGCGATCGTCATAAAGCCAAAGTACCTATCCACACACTGGTTAGCACAGCTTTCCCTCCGAATCGCAGACACACAAAATAGGTCGAAAGATAATACATACACACCCGCACATCGCCACCCATCCTGCGAGCCGACGAGCTGTTCCGCGCCGGTCGAATAGTGCGATGCGATGGCGGCGGCGGCACCGCCGACCAATGTGACGACGAGGAGCCGGCCGGAGAACTCGGCGATCATGCTGAAGGTGAGCAGGGGGAGGAGGATCGCGAGCGAGGCGATGATGATGGCGGAGTAGACGGGGGTCATGGTGGTGCGGGAGGCGAGACGGGGCGTGAGGGAGACAAGGTCCTTGGCGTGGTCAAGAAAGCGGGTTTCGACGGCGATGACGGGGTTGTGTTTTCTCATCCAGGTGCGGTAGGTGGAGACATCTTGGTCGGTGGCGGAGGGAAGGGATTCGAGGACTTTGCTGTACGCGGTGAGGGCGTTGTCTAGGTGGAGTTAGTGAGTGGGTTGTCGGAGTTCGGTGTCTAGAACTAGACGGGATGTATGGATGAGAGAGGGAGAGGAAGGAGGACATACTGTATTGTTCGGTTTTGTGGATCAACTGTCCCATTACCTCTTCTCGTCGGTAGTGAAGAGATGAGTAGACCTGGGCTTGGACGTCCATCCGTCGGGAGGCGGGCATCTTTTTGGATCCTTCGTGGTCTGCGGTGGAAACGCGGTGCATTTCCTCGTAGTCGTCCAGGACGCGGAGGTCCTCTTCCATCTGGGCGATTTCATCCTGGAGGTGCAGCAGCACGCGGTGGTTCAGATCCTCGAACCGCCGGTAGAGAGGGGGAAGTCGGGGTTCTGGGCTGTCCGAGGCGGAGCTCAGTCGCCAGGCCAGAAGTCCATATCCGGATGGTACGTGGGAGGATTTGGCTTTGCGTCTGGATTTCCGGTTAGGTCTATGATGGGGATTGTCC
>RHLO01000005.1:0-110661 GCA_003719415.1 Aspergillus olivimuriae | reverse complement strand
CTCCACCACAACACCAAAACCAACAACCCCCCTCCCCCTTTCCCACTCGAAAGCCAACGACAAAGACCAAGACCCCGACAAAAACAACGACAAAGAAAAAGAAAAAGACCTTTCGCACTACGGCCTCCCCACCGGCGACGGAACCTGGCGCTGCGCCTACCCCAGCTGCACCTCACAGACGGTCTTCCGACGCGGCTGCGACCTGCGCAAACACTACAATCGTCATCGCAAGCATCTGTTCTGTCGCCATCGCGGCTGTCCGCAGGCGTCGCGGGGCGGCTTCTCGAGTAAGAAGGATCGGGACCGGCATGAGACGAAACATAATCCGGTGGTGGTGTGTGAGTTTGGGGGGTGTGGGCGGGTGTTTAGTCGGGTGGATAATATGAAGGATCATGTGAGGAGGATTCATCGGAGGTGATTGTCTTTTTCCTTTGATTTCTTTCCTTTGGTTCTTTGGATCTTTGGTTCTGGGTGGGTTTGGGGGATTTGTATGGGTTTGTGTTTGGGGTGAATGGGTTGGTTTGGAATGGATACTAAAAGAATGGGACGAATATGGAAACGAAGAAAGACAGATAGATAGATACCTTGGTACGAGATGATGGGTTGGAGGGTTCTTTCTTTCCTGTTGCTTTCTGTTTTGTTTTGTTTGTTTGTTTTATCTTTCTTGTCTTCTTCTTCTGACGTGTTGTTTTCCTCGCTGATTGCATGTTCCGTCGATGATATGGATGAAAACCCGACTACCTACTATACCTTCGGTACTAGGGCGGTAACTATCTAGGTAATGTACGAACGAGATGACTGCTGGACAGCCTCTCCGTACCTACCTACCTAGTACCTCCTGTCTAGGTACATATCCACCATGATTGTACGAAACGGAATGGATATAAATGACTTTGATATGTATAATACTTCGCTTTCTTTGCTTTTGTTTCGATTGGTTCCCTTTTTTTATATATACGGTAGGTAGTTTAGAATGATTGATTGGAATTGGATTTACCTTCGTCCCTACCTAATACTGTAAATGTAGGTAGGTAGGTAGGTAGGTACTACCTAGGTACCTAGTAAGTAGGTGGTGAAATGATTGGTTTGGGGAAGTATACCGCGTGGATTTGATTGGTCGGTGTCGGTAGTTGATGCCTGAGGTATCTTTCTATGGTAGGTAGGTACTTAGGTAGGTAGATCTACCGTTCAAAAATCTACGGGGACACTTTTCTTTCCTCTTTTGGCCATTGCCGCTTTAAGAGGGTGAGCCGGGTGAGTCAGGTGATTTGCTCACCCTCCAAGGTGATTCGCTCACCCATTCGAGGTGATATACTCACCCATCCGTGGTGATTCGCTCACCTCTTCAACACCAACACTCACCCTTGACCCTTATCCTTCCCTTCGTGTCCACGCCGGTTTGCTAGCTGCTTTCACTTACGCATTAATAATGGGTCGACTAGGAGACTGGGAAGATGGCGCTGAGGAGAATAGGGCCCCCCACGGGCCCCCCCGACAAAAGGCGCGAAGTCGTCCTGCCCTTCTTGACTTCTCTTTCACTCTTGCATCCTGACACCTTGCACGATTGTGGAACCTGTTGTCGCCTCCGCTCTCAGACCTGCTGGATTCCTCTCTTCTCTTTGCGTTGCACCCGGTCTCTACCGCAAAAATGCCCAAAGGAAGACAAAAAGTCGACAGACTGGCTACCGCCCAAGCCAATGGTTATGTTCGAGGAGCGAATCGAGACAAAGACCAGCATTACTGTGAGATATATTATTCAGACGAGACCAAGGGCATGCAGGACCGAGTCCTATCGGATTATATCACGTTAGTACCGTCCATACCTCTCTAGCATCCACTGCGTTCGTCTTACTGAATCTACTGTCTGTTGGACATAGCTGGGCATCCCAAGAGGATGAGAATCTCCGAAAGGAGGGCCTCCGTGAAGGACAGCCCGTGCCGGACCTGGCCACGATCAAGGACTTCATACGATTCTACATCTACTCTTCGAACGGAATGATCTCTCTGCGCCCCACAAAGTCGTCCGTATTGAATTTTGCTGAACGATTCTTTGGCGGCTTCACCCGTCTTACCAAGTCTACCTTCGATACGAGGGATACCAAGGATGTTTACAAGGTTTGGAGATCTATCATCCGATTACTTTCCTGTGCATACTAAATGCGAAAAGTGGATTTCGAAAGGGCTTGTTCAAGAAGAAGTCATCGAGGATATAAGAAGGGCGAAACATATGTTCACGCACTGTGACCTCACCAACATTCTTGTGTCCCTGTGGACCGACGACGATCCCATGTTCATCCACCCGAGGTACAGGGTTCAGTTAACATTCGTAATCCTTATTTACTGTTACACTGGCGCACGGATTGGCACATTCATACCTGATACCTCCAAGAAAGACGAACGTGGGCTCCGATATGAAGTACTTCAGGCGATCTCCTGAGATAGGCAGTTTTTGAGCTAATATGCAACAGGATATTGAGCTATATATATATCGCAGGATAGATGGCGAGATCGAACTCTTCTTCCGTCTCAGTGAGAAATGGGTCAAGAACAACGATAATCCGAAAAATACTGTGTACGTCGCAAGCACCCACGTCAATCTTCCGATTGCTGATGCAGTGCATGCAGTTTTCGTATCGCCATGAGAGAGCACGGCAAGTTGCGATTCAATCCCGTGCCTTGGCTTTTGGAGATGGCGGTACAGGATGGGGCTTTTCTGCACCTCGATTCACTGCAGGCTCTGAAAACCTGGAATCCAGATAATAACGAGCCTGTTCCACTTCTATGGAAACCATCCGTGGCTGAGGAACCTGTATTACGCCAAGTCACCAGATTTGGTGGGATCTCGAAGCGTGCATGGACGCGAGAGAGTTTTTGCCGCATATTCCGCGCAGTTATTACCAATGCTGGATATCCCGAAATTATTACGATCCATACCCTGAGGCGGGGTCTCGCTAATAGGCTGGACAGTAAGTTGGTCCTCTCGTCGCTTCAGGGTAGAAAGATCTGACCACCACCTACAGAAGTTGCAACCGATTCCGAAAGAAGTCAGATCCTTACGCAAAAGGATCCCAATGTTTTTGGAAGAAGCTACATAGATAGTACCTCAGCTCTGAGCACCATGGATGCATTCCTGGGAGAGAAGATGCGCCTCGATCATATCGAATACCTCAGAGGGGTTGGCAAATACCGTGCAATTGGCTACCCCCGGCATCTACCCGCGGAACGGCAGCATGCTATTAGGAAGAATGAAGACTTGCGCGAACTCGAAGGACGACTTGAAAAATTACGCATCCAGGAGACTTCTGGTGAAACCAGCCATCAGAACACGGTTGAAGAGAATGATGCCAACAACGTTGATGACGATTCTAGCTTTGCTATAAAGCTCACCGCCAAGCAAATTCAAGTCCTAAAGGCTCGACTCCATAACTCCGAATTAGCCAAGTACAGAGAGGAATGGGTTCAAAGGCGTGTCGAAGCGCAGGTCAAGGCTGGAGGGAAAGCTCCAGAAACGATTGTTTACAATGATGTCGCACACTGCCTGTTCAAGGCCCAGCCCGATCGTCAGCGCATTGCCAAGATGATGCCACTGGATGATCTTCTATCCTACCAAGATATGCTCTCTGTCGTGGAGAGCCTGTTAGCCTACTGCACCAAAGACTACGATGTTTTCTACCGCCCTGGGGAGGAGCCTGTCAATGGGAGATGTCCGGTTGGAAACTGTAACCTGACTAGGTGAGTGAGGCAGCCGGAGTCAATATACCCCTCCATCGTCTTCAACAACTCTAATCTTCCTCAGTTTGACCCGCCCTATGCGATCTAATCATGTTCAAGACTGCCAACGCAAGGAACGTTGCAAGATGCTTGGGTGCGAGGAGACGCAACTGAAGTACTGCTACGAGTGCTTTGCCTTCTCGAACGCAGAAGAGTGGGAAGATCATTGCAGTTGGCACCTCAAGCAGGGCATGTCCAGACGTTGCGAAATAATCACTTACTGTTATACCCTCGTCCGGCCAGGGTACTGTCCTTTCTGTCTTGGCTCTGAAACTCTCTCACCCCCAGACCGCATGAGAGCCTGGAAAAGGAGCAATGAACTACGAAGCCATGTTCTCAGCCATATGAAGACAATGTGCGGCACCTACATGTGTTCTCATCCGATGTGCCAAGTAAAGTTTGAATCAGAGGCCCAGCTACGTTATCACTTGAGTGATACGCATGGTCTGCAGAAGGCGATCTGGGATACATGTGGCGATGAGTTAGATAACGAGAAAAGGTCGAGCACTCGAGCCGACGCGGTCTCTCAAGGCAAGAAGAGACCTCAAGAGTGGGCAGGGACTAAGAAACGGCGGAAAGTCAGTCCCGATGAAACGGTAAAGCTCCGTGTGATCCAGTGGGCCCCATACTCGAGTATTGCTGTCGCAACAGCCTGTGACAGCTCTGCCAACTTCGAGAGACAGTCCAATGGCTCTTCGCCCGTCGAGGAGAACTGTAGAGGATTGATTCCTCTTCAGCCGGCTCAGCATAGCCAGCTCGTCCCTTCAGACCACCTCCCTTCAGACCACCCGGCAGCGTCTTCCCGTCAGTTTGGCCCGCCGCCGTTCCCATCAGTGGACAGAATTCTGGGGGACATGTCAGAAAACGAACCAGGCTCTAGCGCACTTAGCATTGAATGCTCAGCTTTCCTACCGTCGCCGCAGCCTGACTCAACATCAACTACTTCGGGCGCCTCTGACCTCTCTACGCTCCACACAAGCGTTGAATCTGAGCTCTCGACAACTCATACAAGCCCCGAGATTCTACCGATAGACCCACGGCTAATACATGATTGTAGCTCATCGACCTCAAGTGGGCACAAGTCGGAGACTCCGGAGGATCGGGCCTTGAATGACCAAGCTCTCACCACTTCTCCAACGTCATCCATTTCCCGGTGTGCGAGCTCACCCCCACGAGAGGCTCTATCAGGTACAGACACGACAATATCACTTGCCAGTGTCAACTGGGAGACCCCATCGATGACTACCGCATCCCACGAGAGGACACCTGGAAATCCCAAGCGTCGTAGCATGGTTAATGATGGAGTCCCTGCAACAGACCGATTGACCAGAGCCATGGCGCGAAGGCAAGCTGCTGATGCGCAACGTCGCAACGTCTCGTCCCCCAGGGGCAGTAAATCGGCGAACTATCTTTCTAAGGAAGAAGATAGCCTTTTGTCGGATATGGCAAAGGCAGGATTGAGTCTTCGGGAGACAATACAAAAATTCCATGGCCTTTTTCCGCATAGGTCCAAGGCATCAATCCAAAGGCGGTGGTACCTGATGCAGCCTTCTCAGCGGGTTACTCGTTCAACTTCCCGGATATACGTGCCTCGATGAAGAATAGATCGCTGACTGACTGTTGCAAACCATCCATTCATCGCCACTTGTCCCGTTTCAATGGCCAAGCGTCCTCTAGAAAGATCTCCGTGCTGTGCCATGTTACCAAACCTCTGGCCTCTGGGACGTCGTCATTTTGGTGGTGGCAGGACTCCACGGACTGTGTTGTTTCTTTTAAAACTCTTCGACAATCGTGGAGTTTTACGTCTACTTCGTGTTCTAAGCGTAGATGTACAGCTTGTCGTCTCCCAATGTGAAGCTCCGTTCCAGTTCAACGTAAACTACTTCATCCCTTACACAGTCATTTTTCCAGGCTGCAGATGATGGTGACTCGGCGATAGATGCCTTATGGATAGAGAAAGAATAAATACTGATATGTAGCTGAGAGATCAGAGATGCCCCGAAAGATTGTAACAGTATATCCCGAAATTATCTATATATCTCTTTTGGGCTATGGGTCCAATCAACAATATTGACTGAACCAGTGGTACCGAAGGCCCTCTACCCACAGGCCACAGATCCTTGGTAGGCCTATAAAAACAGTTGAATATTATCACAGTTTCTAAACATTCTTGATCAGGATGTCAATGGTCTGCCCCCCACTGGCACACAAAGGAGAGCCTTTAGAATGCTCTATCACATATCCTGGGTCTACGTTGGGCTGGTCGCGGACTCGCGGTTAGCTCCCTGCACGTGATGTCATCAAACCTTGGCAGACGCGAAAAGGGGATCATATGCCTGTTCTCGAAAACAGATCAAACCACCCATCATCTTTCTATTTATTTGTCTATCATCAATTTTCCCCGCTCAATGTTGGCTTCCACAAAGCTGACGCGTCGTCTTCTCCATGGAGAGATCACCTATTCTGCAGCAAAAGAACTCGAAACAAATGTCTTACACGCATTGACATATCCGGACCAGCAGGATAGATATTTGCAGGATTTACTCCAAAAGAGCCATATCATTGAAGCCGTGGTGGCACACCATCTCAATTTGGGTTCGACACGCTACCGCGTTAGTGATCGAAGGGAGTGGCTTTCTGGAACATTCAATGTTTGCATCCCGATCTATGTTAATAACGAACAAGATCCCAGTTTTCTTCTCCGTCTCCCTCTACCACATAGGGTGGGAGAAAACGTCAGCACAGGAAATGGTGATGAGAAGATCCGATGCGAAGTTGGCACTTACTCCTGGCTCCAGCACCACTGCCCAGAAGTCCCTATCCCCCGCCTGTATGGGTACGGGTTATCAACAGGAGAGAAGGTAAGTGAACCACCTTTTCTGGCCGGGTCTCGCTAAGAATTAGTTTACCTCTCTTAACAATCTACCTTTCGTCTCTCGTATAATCGAATCCCTCCGTCGCTATGTTCTAAAGTTCCTTCGGTACCCAATCCCGTCCGAGTATGTCGTTCATAAGAGCACGTTGAGAGATTCACTAGGGGTTGGGTATCTCCTGATCGAATACATTGATACCTCTCGAGGCAAAATGTTGTCTGAATCGTGGAACCAAGGACGGCACAATCCCCAATTACGAGCGAACCTTTTCCGAAGCTTGTCTGATATTATGCTGGCCGTTGCGCGTACTCCTCTACCGAGGATTGGTTCTTTCGTTGTGGACGAGAAAGGGTTTCTAAAACTAAGGAACCGTCCTCTTACCCTTGAGATTCAGGGGCTTGAAAACGAGCATATTCCAGTGGATATCCCTCGTGGATTTACCTATTCTACCGTTGACGCTTACATCAATGATATCCTTACTTACCACGAGAACCGCCTCCATCACCAACCTAATGCGGTCAATGACGTCCAAGACTCTTTATTCCAGATGGCCGCTCTGACAGTGATGAGAGCTGTTCGACACTTATTTTTCCGCCCTGACCTTCGCCGCGGTCCTTTTTTCATGAGCTTTACAGATCTACACCAAAGCAATATTTTTGTCGATGATAAGTGGAACATAACGTGCTTAGTTGACCTCGAATGGGCCTGCTCTCGTCCAGCAGAAATGATTCATCCTCCGTATTGGTTGACAAACCAACCTGTCGATGGTATTAGTCTTGGCGATTACGAGGACCTCCATAAGGAATTCATGCGAGCTTTCGCAGAACAGATGCTAGAACACCCTCACCAGTCCAGCGGGCAACTCTACTCCATACTCCAGGAAGGGTGGAACAAAGGCACGTTCTGGTACGCCCTTGCACTTGATAGCCCGACTGGGCTTTTCCGAATTTTTTACGATCATATACAACCACGATTCTCAAGGGATCATATAAACGACGCAGCATTTTTCCGGATCACCATGGAATATTGGACTACCAATGCCGCCAAATTCATCCAACAAAAAGTGAAAGACAGAGAAAATTATGATCATTATCTTCTCAAAGCCTTTGAACAGTCTCCCGCGGACCAGCATATGTATCAATAATGTCAATCATCTTCCTGTTACACCATGTTGCTGAGTTTGTCCATCCCCACTGCTACCCTGCGCATTTTCGCGAGCTTGCAGATCTCTTGCTGCAGTGTCGAGAGACGCCAGTGCATTTTTAACTCGTTTCTGCTGGGCGGCTCTCCCCGATGAAGAAAGTTGGTTGAGGGTTTTGGGGTCGGCTTTAACGCCCACTTGCGCTTCTTCGATGGTAGCGTTATAAGATGAGTCCGACCGACGATCCGCCATTTTCTAAGGCCAGGAGTAGTGTTAGCATGGAACTTTCCCTCCTCACTCTCCTATAACTGTATCCCAAGAAGCATACCCTCAATTGCTATTCGTATCGAACCAGAAAAGATCACGAGAGATGGCTGGGAGAGACTATATGAATTTCAGCGAACAAGAGATCAAATATTCTCTGATGAGCGGTTTGATCTCTTTATACCCATTTGCAGTACAAAAAATTTCTCTCCAGCCTGTAGTTTCATAGGGTATGGCCTAGCCTAGATTCAACAGGGGTCGGGAAGGTCGTATGCAGTCAGACGACGACAGCTCGTACCGCCGCTCAAGTGCCACGTATGATACCTATGGAAAGATCGAATCAATAGACCTCTGGATCCCTGGACCGCGTCTATCTATCTAGACGGCTGTGCTAAGGGCCGGGGGCAGAGAGGGGGAGCTGTGCCTCACATGAACGTGCCACAAAGCCAATGATACCTACGCTCAAGCCATCTGCAGGCGCTAGTGCGGGTTCATTGGGGTACAAGGAGCCCTCCCTGTGAGTGTCATTAATCCACCTGCACAAGTTGACGTGGCATTAGCATAAACCCCTTGTAACTTGAGCGCAGCCTGGCTAATAATGCGATGTTGGAATGAGTTGACACGTGATCGAGGGTATGAGCAAACCCAATTTCTCTAAACCCAACTTCCCCGACCAGAGCCAACTCAAACTACATTGCTGCTGTGGCCCTACCCCTCGCCGCCTTCAACTCGCCATGATTTACGATTTTGATCCCTACAGTCGTCCTAAATCGATCAAGTATGTGAAAGATGAATTGGAATCTCTTAGTCAACAGATCAAGATTGTCGAAGGGCTTGAGCACGGCAGAGCACGTCTTGCGGCAACAAGACCGTTGGACGCCAATACTCTATCGAAGTGTAAAGTTTTTGTGCACTACGTCAATAATAGTGCCCCCGGAAGCAAGTTTGACCTGGAAGTCCGCAAGCTGAACTTCAATGAGCTTGTTTTCTGCTCTATCAGTTTTGAAGAGAGGCGCCTTAAATCGGTGATTCCTTATTTCAATGCGACCAACATCCGAACATATATGGAAGCAGCGCGTGTTTCATGTCTCGATCGTCCTGAAATTTTCACACGACTAAAGGGATTATCGGGGAAATCTAATGGCAAGCCTTTCCAGGAGATATACACGGCTGCTTTTGAAGCACATAGCAACCCCCAGAACTCTATCGAAACGGAGGAGCAGATGGATGATGGTACGATGACAAATGGCCTGCTAACAAAACCACTACTTACCATCACCACATTCCTAGACCCCGAGCCTGACACGATGGCGAGACAGCCCGGTGCCTTTGAGTTTCCTACGGCTCGGTGGAAGAACATCGAAAAGGTGTTTCCAGTACAGGCAGCAGCAGCCATTCGCCTCGCCCCTCAGCGCATAACAGATCCAGAGATAACGGATTGCGTGCGGTCAAGATACCCTAGGGGCCGGGGCGATGGCGATGCGATCATCTGGTTGGATCTTGGGTCTGTTGAAGCGCTGCCACCGCTGGACGACTCGGGACCAGGAGTCAGAACCACTCAAATCTGTGCGGTCTTTGGAGATACTATCTCTAAAGCCATTGAGGAAAGCGACATGCGGAAGTGGGAAAAGAGACACGGGCGTATGGATACGACAGAATGTGTGAAGTTGAAGGTGTGTTGCCATGTGGAGCTTCGAATAGGCTACGACACAACTATCGCGAAGGCGTTGTTCAATTGATCGAGTAACAGCCTTTATAAATTGTCGCCGAAATACCCGCTGGCAGCTTCATCAACCCATTGCCCTCCTTAGTATTCCAAATCTCGCGGCCTGCCTCGAAGAATACGACCTCTTCGCAATTTTTGCAAAGGAGTAGCCGATCAGTAGTAGACGAATCGATTGACTCAAGGGACACATAGGTGAGATTTTTCAGTCGGTCATCCTCGGCAGAAAGTGCTTCCCATCGCGATGCCTACGAATATCAGATCAGCCCTGTAAGTCATACCTCGACTGCTGCGTACCAAATCATCTTTCCTTGTTGTCATAACAGTTTCGAGATGGGCGATCTATGAGGACACAGATCCTGATGTGGTTCGATATCAGCGTGGATTGGATCGGAGATTAATTTGGGTTGCTGGAAGCCGCGACCTTGAACTCGGAGATGATACGGCCCTGAGATTGTAAGGTTCTTGTGGAAGTATGAAGGAGCTTCCCAGAAGCGAAGGTCCCCAGTACAACAACATGCGTAGCTTATATCGAGTGGATAAAATACACTTGATCAAGAGTAAGTGGGATGGTTTGATGAAGACCCAGCTGACTCCTTCGATGGTAATTGTGAGGTGGGGGTTAACGTATGGCGGGGCATGTGATTTGGCCATTTTCAGCACTGCTTAATGCCTTTGGGCCGGAATTCTCAAAGCGCACACCTTCAACCCGGCAACGGGAATGGTATCAGGCCCGGTAGTCTACAATCTTGAAGGAACTGAGAGCGCTAGAGTATAGATCGAAATCGCTGATGGAAAATTTGGGCGTTATGCCGCCTCACTAATCTTACAAAATATACGCCGAGGCTGAGCTGAATAACAAAAGCGGGGCCTAGGGTCGGGTTAAAAATAGTCGGGTTTTGCGAAGTTGGGTTGTTTGAAGTTGGGTTTTTCGAAGATGGGTTTTGGGAAGGTGGGTTTTTCGAAGATGGGTTTGTGGAAGGTGGTTTTTCCAAAGGAGCCAATCATCTCACATGAGTTCAAAACTGATATTTGCCCAGGGCTTTCCAATTGTGTGCATTGGATTTGAATCCTGGTACCAAAGTAGGCGCTGCGCTCATGATTCTACGCCGGAGGTGCGTTGCAACGATGTGACGTTCATCCCTATTCGCTCTCATAGAGCCCTTTTCGGGCCTCTTGAGACGCTCCCCATGTCACTTTGATGTGTTTGGGGCCTTAGTGGCGCACCAGTGGCATAAAGGCATACAGCTTACCGTTCAAGAGGCAAGTCGCCATGCATGCTGCACGTTTGTGACCAGATGGGAGAGGGGACGTGACTGTCTGCCAGGGAAAGGGAAAACCCATGCTCTCCTTGATAACACGTCTATATAAGAGACGCAGTTCTCCCATCTCCCTCGCCCTGAGAGTCTCTTCCATTCATGTTCAATTCATTCAAATTGGCAGAAAGACACGATTCAAGTTACAAGTTGCCCGGCATGAAACCTTTCCAGAATGCAATGACCGACGCTGCGTCTCCTCACCTCAGTGTTGAGACGTCTTCTGACAATCCACGACGGGTTTTGTCACTAAGAAGCACCGAGCGGGACCATCCTGTCGTCGAAGCCCAGCACGGGTTGCCTCTTTCAAGAACTGGAGGCCCTGACGCTTCTGACGGGGGTTCCCAACCTCGTCTTGGTTCGGAAGAGCTGAAGAAGTGCCTCCAAAATGTCCCTGCATCGGCTGTTGGTTCTTCAGAGTCCAACGACGAACCGAAAACGCCCCCGAATAGCCCGCAGCTCTCCCCGTCTGGCAATACCGGACTAGTTGCTCCATTCCTGCACGACTTAACCTCGTCTATCGATGGCGGGGCCACCGCCCATAGCCCATCCTTCCATTCTTCCCAGCCGGTCACAATGGGCCACTTGAAAGAACTCTTCCTCGCTGTGCGAGATGCAGAGCCCACTACAAGAGGACATACCGGGACTGAAGCAAGCGGAGAACACAGCGACGGCACCAGACGCGTCAGAGCCTCTAGGCTTGAGTACAAAATCGTCAACGAAGTGTATGTCCATCGCCTTCATCACCATAGCAAGACGAGCCCCTGACAAAAGGCGGCAGTTGGAATGAAAAGGAATATAGGTATATGATGGTCGACAGGATGCCTGACCCCGACGTCAGTGAGTGGGACGAATGGATATTTGTCGTTCGTAATCGAATCGGTGAGTTTCGCAAGGTTCTGCGAGAGGCAACTCTCTAACGTATGCTCAGACCCAGGGTCCACGGACACTACAGTCTTTGTCGACATCAAATCACTTGCCCTGCGAGACATACTGAGGGCTATAATGAAAAACGTCGGAACGGCCGGCCTGGAGGCAGATAAACCAGAGGTATCCTCGTCTGTTTGTTTTTCGGGGCGACTTCGCTGACAAGCAGTCTAGATCGAGCCAAAGCTCTTGTATCATTTTCTTCCCGAGATGAGAGACCACACCCCGTCAGAAGAACAACACAAGAATGGCGGTGCCTCTCATCTGCATTTACTTGTACAGTATCTGGAGAGTGCGTATGAAGCAACAGCAGAACGTCTGTCATCCTTCATCGACCAGCGAAAGGTCACATACGATCTCCTGTGGGCACTGTTCAAGCCTGGGACATTGGTGTACTTAAACTGCCCTCCCACCAGCTTGCCCAGGTGCATCCAATTCACCTACGGGGTGGAGACCCAGACACCCCGGAAACGGGACTGTTTTGAAATCCATGGCATGTACTTCGACGATGATGGAATGATTTTCGGTGAGTGCGAAGAAGTTATTCAGATTGAGGCCTTCCAGGGAGCACAGTCCATCGAATTCCTCCCCGCCTATCCGCTGAAGCTGCACACCGACCCGGGTATGATGCAGCGCCTAGTATCGAATGGCCGCAAATTTGTGGCCTTCAGAGGCAGCCATCATCATCGCCAATACCAAGGACACATGTTTGTTCCGAAAGATGACGAGCTGCTGCAAGTGCACGTGGACAGCAGGGTCATGATCGACGCGGCGTCCTTCCGGAGGATCAATCCAAATTATCCGAGGTTTCAGTATAGGAGACCCGTGAGGCGTGAGGCGTACTACACCGTTTTGGAAACCGTTGATCGTATCACAGGTAACTGCGTCGATCCTGACGAGATGGAGGAAGAAGATTTGGCAAGGTGCAGTCCAACAGTGCTTGGCTTTTGCTTTGGCAATAAATCCTGGGGTAAGTCGGTGGCTGGACCTTATGGAAGAATATCCTAACGATTGCTTCAGGAGAATTTGCAGTAGACCAGGTCGGAGATATCACATTTGTACCCAGGATGTTTGACATCTTGGAGATCCCCGAAGATAAAAAGGAGGTTGTGAGGTCCCTTACCGAGAGCCGCGTCTTGGAGGCGAAAAGGACAAACAAAGACGACTTTGTCGCCGGAAAGGGGCAGGGTGTCATTGTACTTCTCCGGTGAGCCCGCCCTGGTCCCTGTCGGTTTTCCATTGTTGACGGTGCTAACGGACGTGACAGCGGGCCGCCTGGGGTGGGGAAAACGCTGACTGCAGAAGCGATTGCTGAGGAACTCCAACGTCCATTTTATTCAGTGAGTACTCGCCACATCTCGAACTAAGGAGACATTCTCACACTTTCAGATCTCCTCTGGAGAATTAGGTTCAGATGCGCACTTGCTGGAATACAAGCTGGGCAATATCTTCGACACGGCAGCGGCTTGGGGCGCAGTCCTCCTGTTGGATGAGGCCGAAGTGTACTTGAGAGAGCGCGATAACGTGTACTTGGAGAGAAACAGGCTCCTTGCCGTCTTCCTTCGCCTTCTCGAGTATTATCGCGGGATCTTCTTTCTTACCACAAACTTGACCGAAGGACTCGACCCCGCCATTCTTGACCGCGTCCACCTACAATTACAATATGACAACCTCAAGCCATCGGCGCGTCGGAATATTTTTGAGCGTTACCTGAAAGCTGCTGAAGCCGACATTCAGGAAGCAGATCTAGACGCGTTCGCGAGACTTAAGATGGATGGGCGTCGGGTAAGCAGCCTCTAAGATGCTGGACAAGCTGTCACTGACTAAAATCCAATTATAGATTAGGAACGTCATCAAGGTTGCTAACCACCTTGCTTTGGGTAAGGGCGAGCAACTTTCTGCAACTCATGTTCGGAAGACTCTCAGTGCGAGTGGGTACGACGTTTCCGCCCAAGGCTCTGCCCAATTCGATACCAGCTTGTACGATGACTAGTTTCCGGCTGCCCACCGTGGTCGCTTACACCGGCACCAATATGAAGAGTCCTCGCACGACAACCTCACGAGAAAGATAATTGCAATTGAATGTTTTGCCATTGGGTTGCAAGCAATACAGGCTGGGCTAGCAAACGATGCTTCCCAGGACATTCATGCTTTCCAGTTTGTATCATATGGCTTTATCGTCGCCTCTATACTAGGTACTTTGTAATCGGACTAAGCCATATCTTCTTCTGCTACTTCCCCACGCTTTCCTCCGCGGGAGTGGTCTTGCCTAGTACTAGCAATTTCTGTAGATCCCCCACGGTATTCTGTGCTAGGACGTTTTGTTGTATGTTGAGACGCAGTGCCTGCACATCTTCATCCGTACCGTCTCGTAGAATTTTCAGTAACGATTTGAGGATGTTCGAGAGATCGTTGGCTTTGGTTTCTGTTTGCTTTCGAAAAAGTTTGCGACGCCTATCCTCCGAAGGCTTGAAAGTACAGGCGCGATCTGATGCGGCGCACTCATTGCACGGCTTTCCACCGGCACACTAGAATTGTTTAGTATCCTGCACGTACATCTCGGGATTGATGAGCACCTTTTTTCTCTTTGTCCGACAAGTAGTGCATGCCACGCTCGCACGTCTTCTCTTCTCATTCTGCTTTGAGAAACTGTCCCTCCGCTGAATGGGGTTGTGAGAAGGAAGCAACGGTCTTAACGACATGCGTGAGGTGCTTTGTCTTATTTCTTCATGTATCGGCTCTGGTAATGTCTCACCCTCCGGGGCGGCCGACGGAATATCGAGTGAATAGTATTGATTTAAAAGTCCCCTGGTTTCGTTCCCTTTATACATTCCCAGGAAGACAGCAGGATAGAGAGGGTTGGTAATATAGACTTGTTTGCTAGCAAACATAACAAAGAAATGCGAGTTTCAGCGAACTATCGGTGCCACATTAATAGTGCACTCAGGGCCCCTGCTTTCCCAAAAGAGATCGACAAGACACTTTTCAGTTTCCTACATGGAGGGTATAGAATAAGGGTCAGCTCGACTCCCGTCTAGTCTCATACTCAGAGTACTTGGAATGCTGATTTCAGGTGCGATGAGATATTAAGAATCGCTGGGAGTCGAGTGCTTCTAAACATATCATAAACCAGGTGGGCGCTGAAGCATAATATTGTTAAGCAGGAATCGTTTCACCCAGAGTCCTCGCCTTCTTTAGGGTTTACGCGCCTTGTGTGCGTGTGTAACGTGTAGGGAAGATCCACATTTGGATTGAAAGCCTTCGTCGGTGCAGGGTTTATGACTGACTGAATACCCTCACGCGCCTACCAGGGCAGGCTTTTCCTCTTCTAAATGAGTATAGTTTCCCCGCTACCCACTGCATCAAAGAGCAACGCTGGTCGAGCTGACACCTCATTTAGGCTATCTGGACGGGTGGAGTAAGTGGGACATTACCGATGAATTCACCAGGCTGACGCGACGCAGCGCTCTAGAGTCCAGCGTCGTGGACCAGTTCTACCGGTCCCTGTTTGGTAGCGGCACCACAAGTGACATAACATGCGACAAAGGAACCAGATCTTGAAATGACACATTCGTCGGCACTTTGAAATGGATCATCCAATGGTGGGCGGATTCTCGTTCTTGAACCGTATATTCACTTCGAGTTCGAGATTGGACCGGGAAGATGGAGGGAAGTGGCCGAGCTGTCATTTTGAGAGGATTAGAACCTAGAGAATCGATCTCCTATGAGCTGGACAAACCTGTGGTCGGATGTAATTTACCCCATCGACCCGAATAATCGCCGCGTCATATGCAACCTTATTTCAACCGCCCCAGCAGTCACCCGCCCGCATACCAGCTCGCCCCCCCGGCATCAATCATCTCGAGCTTTCAATCAATATCAGATGTGCTCGTCAGTAGACCACGAGTATTTCCACCGATATCTCAGTACTGCAGAGGCGACCCAGATTTGTGAGCAGTTCCACCGCACCTCGTGGCGACCAGGCAACCAGGTGATGTGGAGCGGAGTGACTCGTGTGACAGCGCAGAAATGGGCAGACGCTCGCGGGATGCAGACACTAACCACCGCCATGGGCCCTCTGATGGTCCAGGACCATCCACGGTGCCTGCATTTTCGAAAGTCAAAGCACAAGTGGACCGAATATATCCACGGTGCGTCGGCTCTCTTTGCCTATCATATTGCACAGGATGAGGGAAAGGTCACCGTCCTCACCCCGCCACCCCCAGTGAGGTTCAACCCGTACGGGGAAACAAACTACCAAGCGATAGAGGAGCCGATCCTGAAGGGGGCGTTAGGGCATTGCCACGTCGAGAAAATCGAACTGGTGCACCCCACGGTGATAGGAGCTGAAGAATTCCGTTACGAGAACTGGCCGGAGGACAAGCAAAAGTCCTGGAAGGCGGAATTCGCCACAGCTACCGACTCTGCTCCTCGCCATCACTGGAGACATCCCAAGCCAAATCGGGCAAAACTATAAGAATTTGGAATAAAAGTGTCCACTTGTCGATCTCCGCTTTGGCTGACCAGTTACTTATGCCAGGAGGGTTCCCTATGCTCGAGGAGGCAAGTTCAGGTTTCAAAGATGATTCATTTGTCAGCTATCTGGTTGGGTCGGAGGCCGGCTCAGATTGCCATCGGAGGAAGGAATTTCCATGCAGGAGGATGCCGGTGGATAGTATCAGTCAGTGTCTGATGAAATGCCCTTTGGTGAACACCGATGGGCACTGTTCTAATAAAAGTGAGCTTTTGAGCTTCGTCATTGTGACTGCAACGCTGTGAGATACACTTACCCCCTAAATTGTCCGATAAGCGCGCAATCAAGAAAAGCTGTTCTGACTCCAGCAACTGTGCTATGGTTAGCCACGGCTCTAGACTATCTGTGGTATAGCTCACCATAACGGCAAATGAATCATCTTTGAAACCTGAGGAAGCCACCTGCTGATGCGACAAGTGCTAATGAGGTGAAGCAGGGTGGCGCGCGCTAACGAATGACACGTGACTTACCAACTGCCTCGGTCGGATTAACAATTATGCCTGCCAGGAAACGTATATCGGAGCTGACATTGTTTCCCTCCTATATTCTGTAGAAGCCAAGGCCCAGGGGAAAAATGGTTCATGTGAGCCTGTAATGAATTGGCGGTGTCTTAATCTCAGTAAAATTATGCTTCTCGGAGTCCAGTATCCCTACCACGTCCACCGGGCGCAGTTCTGCAGAGCTCGAGAGACGGTCTGACGGCTCTTCGCTTGACAACCATACAGGGCTGTCGTCTGCTCAGTTGGCTCAGCATAGCCATACCGTTCCTTCAGACCGCTTCGCAACGCCTTTTCGTCAGTATGGCGAGACATTATTCTTGTCAGTAGACGGAGTCCCTGGTGTGAAAAAGGGCCAGTATCTACCGCACATATTATTGAACCTGAGCCCTCGACTTCTATTACAAGCCCTGAGATTCTACCGATCGACCCGCGATTGATGCAAGATTGTAACCCATCGCCTTTAGATGAGCACGAGTCGGAGACTCCTGAGGACAGAGACTTGAGTGGCCCAGCTCCCACCACTTCTCCAACGTCTCCCATGCCCAATAATGGGAGCTCATCCCCCCGAGAGGCATTATCAAGCGCAGACACGACAGCATCAATTGCTGGTATCAACTGGGAGACCGCATCATTGACCACTCCGTCTCGGGAGAAGGCGCATGGAAAGAACCCCAAGCGTCATTGCTTAAATGACGATGGAGTTCACATAACAAACAGACTGACTAGATCTATGACATGAAGATAAGCCACCGATTGCCAACGTGGCTACATTTCATGCCCCAAGATTGCGAAAGCGGGGAACTGTCTTTCTAAGGACGGAGATAGCCTTTGAGGCACTTGATGAAGGCAGAATTGAATCTCCACGAGGCAATACAAAAGTTCCAGATGATTTTCCCGAATGAATCTAAGGCATCAATTCAGAGGCGGTGGTACCTGATGCAACCGTCTCCGCGGATTACGCATTCAACCTCTCGGATATACGTGTCTTGGTGAAGAATATATCAGCGACTGAATGCTGCAATCCATCCATTTATCGCTACTTGTCTGGCTTCAATGACTAAGAGTCTTCTAGGGAGGTCTCCATGTTGTGCCATGTTACAAACCTCTGGCCTCTGGAACGTGAATTTGGTGGTGGCAGGGACTCTGCAGACCGAGTAGATTCTTCTGGAATTTTTTTCACAATCGTGGATGTTTACATCCGCTTCATGTTCTAAGAGCAGCTACACAGCATGTTCATCTCCTAGCTCACATCCAGTTCGATGTAAACTGCTCCGTCCACTACAATAAGTCATCTCTCCTGGCCGCAGCCGAAGCGATAGAGGCTTGAGAGACGAACAAAGACCAAACACCGATACTTAGCTGAGAGTCCTGAGAAGTCCTGAAAGCGTGTGACAGACATAAATATCCCCACTTCTTTTGTGTTTATATATATATATCTCTCTTGGGCTTTGTCTTCAGTCGACAAGATTGAGTGAACCAATGATGCCGAGGGTCTCTACTGAATGGAAGGCCACATTTTAGCGGATCGTACTCTCCCATAGAAGAAACCGTTGATTATCACACGGTTGCTGAGCGTTCTTGATCGGAATGTGAATGATGTGAATCAGTGTATATCGATAGCTGACCACCAACTGCCTCCCTCAAACTCCTGAAGGATGTCAGGGAAGTACATAAACCTTGGGTTTCTGGGAATGTCATTCATGATCTCAAAATGGAATGCTACTTATGGACGGATGGGAATTCGCGATGCACACACACACACACACACACACACACACACACACACACAATTCATTGACGCCCGGCTGCTAAGCCGAAAGGGCAACTATCACTGATCTATCAATGCAGTTCCTGATGTGCATATGCCGTATCTCCTTCGAGCCCATACATAGAACCTTGCAGTATATGTCCTCTCAGCTGTCACTTTTGTAGGGTTCCTTGTGGGTTAGTATTTTGGTCAGTAGACTGGCTTGAAGGCACTTCTTGAAGTGTTCAATATCCTATCCTCGGCAGTTGATGCGATTGGCACAGCTTGGGGGAAGTTCGGTTTTCTGGGGAAATATATGACGACGATCGTTAAAAAATGCTCCCCTTGCTTGCGGGCTTGACTAGGATCGTAAGGCATTGTACCTCGTTGACGCGCGGGACCTGAAGTTTGCGTGGTGTGCCGCCTGACGCATATTGAAGACTGATGAACATCTGCCGGAGAGTCACGTGGCTACCAAATTAGTAGCCTCTCCTCCGGAAAATTAATACTCCGTACCATCGTTGCGCGCCGAACTTATTTACGACCCCAAAACTGCAGGCTATTCGTGTCTCGCGTTTGTCGCACTGCTGATCAAGTTTGATTAACATACAATGTCCCCTTTTATCTCCTGTGACCGGAACCTAGATAATGACCTCGTTTGGTCAATATCCTCTCTTCTGAGTACTGCTGGTGTCCCTAATTTACTCTGGGGCAACTATCTACTGACCGTCTACGGAGTCCCCACTATTGTTGACGTTAGTGTTGTCTCCCTGTACATGCGATTGATAGAGCGACTGATCGTGTCAGGGCGTTTCCTTTGTTGTGCCTGATGCACTTCTCGAAATAGGCCTCTCTACTCTCTCCCATGCAGGCTTTTTTCCATGCACACAAGATCCAAAATGCCCATTCGCGAACGCGGCCCCATGTTTGGCGACTGCTGAACACTTGCATATCAATGATGAGCTTGTGATATCGCTGCATAGGAAGTCCGACATGCTCTGGGATTTCCCTGACTTCGAGGTTGACGCCAACAGTGCAGATATCATGACGGCAGCCGACTCTCGACTTCCAACAGCAAGTCCCGGACGCGGCCAAGGGCGCTTCCCTCCACGCCTCTCGGGTATACGAATCCCAAGCGCCGTCCGGTATTGCGAAGCTATAATTCTTCTGCTTTGTCGAGACCATGGAAGCCCCCGTGAGCCCTATTGGATGGCAATCTTAACCTACCTGCTGGAGTACGTCGATGAAACGGATATCTTCCAAGAGAGTTGGTTGAGGGAGGGCTATAGACAATTCTATGGGGCTATGAAGCAAGGGGATCCGAAAATGTATCTACACCTGAGAACGCTTCGCGATGGCTTGATCAAAAGCAGTGTATGAAGATTCTAAGGAGCTCTTCTCATAGACCAGTCACTCTGAAGCCACAACTCTCTTCACTCGCGTCCAAGCTCGACGATCTTCTCGCCATCAAACCCGATTGACTGAGAGAAATAGTATCCTCTCTGGTTTGATAGCACTCGTTTTCCTGTCCTCGAATCCTTGAAATCACAGTTGAAGTGGGTATGCCCAAAGGCCCACAGGGTAACCACTTCGCTCGTCCAGCAACGTTCCGCTGACAGATCCGTCATAAACCCAGAGGATATCTGGCTGCTTCCATGCCTGGGATCGATGACGTTTTGATCTGTAGTAGGACAATAATGAGTGAAAACGACAACTTTCCGACCAGGCTCTTCTTGGGAGATCGAATCAATCTCCTTGTTTAGCCAGGTAAGGTCTGCGCGGTGGGCGTTTTGATGGGATTCAAGAGACCAGTCGTGGGTGTGGTAGAAGTCATTAAGGCCAAAGCTGACGTTTTCCAGTTGGTCTTGAACGACATGTGAGAACAATGTGCAGCCAAGAATTGTGACGGTTGATGAGATGTCGTAACGAGTTTGATCAAGCACGATCAGTTCCCCAAGCGCCTCATCTTTTGGATGCGTGCCACGGGTCTGCTTTTCGAAGATCTCCACCTTGGCTTTCGTTTCGGCCCAGCTGTTATGATACGGCTCGTGATTGCCCAGGACCAGAAAGACGAGTCGGAAAGCCGTTAACTGCTTGCGAAGGAAGTCGAAGAAGCCTTCATCTTTGACGTAACCCACGTCCCCGAGCAAAGCTAAAAAAGGCGCCCTAGGGGTGATATTGAAGATATCATAGGCTGAAGGAGCCTCCAGATGGAGGTCTGAGATAATTTGAATCCGTATGTCACACATGGGCGGCTACATGAAACGCGAATCGATCCAATGCTGATAGAAAATCGGGTTAAGAGATGTTGTCATGCTTTCCAGCGGTAAATCTGGTCCCTTTAAATGGCGTGAATGGGCGGGGTAGTGCGTTGGCAAGCAAATCAGATGAACCGCAGCGCGATTGGTACCTTGCACGCCATAGACCCCCGGCGCTAAGTAGAGCACATATAAACTGCCCGATGCCATGAGCCTCGCGATGTAAGTGTTTTCTCCCAAGCACCTCCTACGATCTATAGGACCGAAGGGCTGCTCTTCTCTGACCACTCTAACATCCATGTCTGCGCCGTCGTTCGCTGAACTAGAGGCTGCCGCCGCCGCCGTCATTCGTATCCTTCAGGGAATGCCTGAATTCTCGACTGCCAGGATTGCACTTATTGGCGGCCTAGGGCTCTGGAAGTACATTCGTGGGTATCGTACTACTGAGGTGAGTAATCACGTTACACTATCGGCGCCCCATCGACTGACTTGAATCTCCAGGATGTCGATTTCCTCATAACCGTGCAAGGAGCTCCTAAGGCTGTGAAAGACAAGCTACTTGCCCTCCCTTCCAGTCCATTCCAGCAGCAAGCTCAGCTCTTCTTCTACAAGAGCCCCGGCGGTAAAAACATCCAGATCGACATCACACCTGACTGGCAGGTAAGGTATCCCAGAACCCCATCCCACGAATATCTTGTAACATCGATCAGTCTCCATACCTCCCATCCGCAGCCGTGCCAATTTCGACCGTCCGTACAGCCTCCCTTCCATACATTTCGGAAATTGATCTTCTGGTCTTTAAGATCAACAGCTGTGGATTGCGACCTACGCCGGCGAAAAAACTACGTGACGCAACCGATGCCAGGTTTCTAGCTGATCATCTAACTTCCCGAGGTCCTATTGTCTTGTCAGCTACCCAAAAAAATGCCGTCCTCCAGGGGTTGGGCGATGTTGTTCGGCTTTCTGGGAAAGACGAATCCTGGTGGAAGGCTAAATTGACACTGGGTTAGGGAGTCCCACGGAATCGCATTTCTTCCTACAGTATGGTTATGTTTGATATTCAACCATGGGCCTTTAGACTTGGCTCTTCATTTGGCCCTGCTACTATGTATGGGAGACAAATATTCCTTACCTGTCCCAAATGAGACAAACTGTATTCACACTCATATCCCGCTTCATTCTCCCAGCTCTCAATCTTCCGTCGTGTATACGTCGTACTGGGCGCGGTGCAGGCCGAACTTACCATTGTATTGCGTTGGTTGGTGTTATCTTTTGGCTTTAGAGATCTAATGACCTTACAACGTCGTCGAGACTCAAACGTGCATTCATGGTCAGCTAGTATTTTCTGCCCTCGTACCCCACACCAGACAGTCAGCTAGACTCTCGTTATGATAGCCAGCTCATGCTGACCCTCTGGACAACACGTTCTTTGTCATATTGGCATCTTCAGAGTTGACCTTAGAGAAGAGGTATGTCGAAATTTAACTTGAATCTCACAAAGTCGCGAACTTCGCAGGCAGCTTCCATTTCCCGGATTATCTCCGAAGATGTTTGACGCGGAACAAGAGGTAAGGAGCTCTGGTGCTCTCCTTTGGGAAAAGTTGTAGACATGATGATGGAAAGAAGGCTGGGGAACGTCTGGTAGTTAGCAGTAGCGCGAATGGTTAATTCTGGGATTACAGCCCGACGCTGGGTGACGCATTCCTAAATACAGGCTGTGAACAGTGGAAAGATGGAGGCAGGAGGGTGATAAAGTTCAGCGCTGAACTCCCACTAATTTAGATCAACTTCAGCCCTTCAGCCCTTCGGCATTCTCTACCCAATACCGTCAGATCCTCATCTCCATAAGAGCGACATCCTCCAATTTTTCCCCATGGATGCCTCATCTGACCTCCTATTCTGCCCTAGGGAGCCTTAGGAAGTTTGCAAATGGGTTGACATCGCCGCCCAAATTGCCCATATTTTGGGCTGCAGCTACATGTCTGTTTCTTGGACTAGAAACGCCAGGCGGTTACAGTACACCTAGCTGGCTCTTCCAAAAAGGAAATGGGCCCGGACGTTTGCCTGTTGAGTGCATATGTGTCTATAACCCCTCATGTCTTCGGATGAGAATAACAACAATCATCTTTCTCTGACTCACAACAAGGATCCCCATTATATTTTGCACAAGGATCACCAAAAAAGCGGCCTCTCGCCCCGCCGCGCTCTCCATGAATTCGTCGAGCGGAACAAATCCCAACAGCCTGCCAGAACCCACCCCCAATTCCGCGCAAACGACTCGGTAACCTCCCACCCCTCTGGATCCCACGGATCTCTCCAGACAATGATCCCCGTATGGTCCATGTCCGGGTTCCCACACCCTTTCATATCAAGGCACAGCTGCGTCTCGTCGTACGACTCGCCGGCAGAGATCAGATTATCTCTCATTTGGGGGATTGGCAAAAGATCTAGCCACGGGTGATGGGGGATTGTGCGTTGTATCGTCGTGGCGCGGAGGCTGAGGGGTAGCGATGTAGCGAGATAGGGGTGTGACGGGCCCATTGTGTTAAAGGGTGAGTTTGCGTCGTCGTCTAGTTGGTCCGAGCTGAGACCTAGGACGGCCATGTTTTCGATCAAGGCTTTGATGAAGTTGAATTGGATCAGATGGAGGAGCATGTCGGTGCGTGGGGAGGCAGTGGCAAATGCACTGCGAGCTATCAATTCGAAATGGTACAATATGCGCTTCGTTTTCGGTGTGTTGGGTTCTAGGATGTGGATCTCGCCGACTTTTGGTAGAGCCAGGGCTGTCGTGTTGTGTGATTTGGACTGGACATTAGAGATTTGCGACTGGTGACTGCCGATGATGGGTGACGCCTTCCGCGAGACTTCTTCGAGTTCGGTAGACGAACCGCTATTGCTGTTACTAAGACCATCACTGGGCGTGGCTTGGGCATCCAGCTTTTTGCGCAGGCCTGTGGAGTGGGGATCGATATCAGTCACGAATTCGACTAGCTGGAGTAATCAAGAGTAATAGTTACGTAGTGCCCTCTGGTTCAACCGGTTCTGCAACTTCCTGCGAAGTTTTGGATCTGAAATCCCGGACCAGTCCTCCGGCCAGACGGTGATCCGCTCGGAGAAACGCTGGATTTGGATCCCTTGGGCAGCAGGGCCCGCTTGGGAGGTAGTTTCTCGTAATTCTGTTTGGTCGGACATGGTGAGTTCGTAGATGGTGAATGTCACAACTTCCAGCGTCTGCAGTCGGATGACAGGAGACGGAATGGTTGTGGCAGTAGCAGCGAAACTCCAGACATTGACCGGGATCGCTCCCTGTGGAGCCAGTGTAGATTTTGAGAGACCCCACTTGTCATCCGCCTGCATGAAGCCAAGACTTGGATGTTTGGAACGTTCTTGGCAGTCTTCTATTCCTTCGACGAACGGTGGCAACAGGCCATATTGGGTAGGACGAAATATGATGTATGGTCATCCTTGCACGGTACATAGGTCAAGAGACGGCTTGCGAATCACCCATGCAATGCTGATCATTTCTAGAACAGAGATGATGATTGCACGCTTCCATTGCGAGTAGCCTTGGAAGGAGGGTATAAAGGGGAGGTAATGACATGACTCCATCCCCGTAACATCTCCAGACCGTCAGACATAATGCGTGCAACGATTTCCTTGCTTTACATCCTGGTTCTGTTGAACTACGTTGTCAATGGGTTCTCCTCCGTGGAACCCAACAGCACCGTGTCCGCAAACTGCCAACACGCAGTAAGTTCTTATTTGCATACTCAACGATAACACTGACAAATCCAGTGCACCGAGCTGTCCACCTTGTTCGGACCTGCGTTTCACTATCCCGAGAACGACAACTTCTCAATCTGGGACGCGAAGCAACAAGAGGCCCGCCCAGCCTGCCGCGTCGAGCCTTCCAATGCATCCGATGTTTCCCAGATACTCAATATCTTAGTCCATAACTGGTGCCACTTTGCAGTTAAGGGCGGCGGTCACTCGCGGCATGCCGGGGACTCCAACTCCATCGGTGGCGTGACTCTAGATCTAAACCGCATCGCGCAGATCGAGATACTGAACGGCAATAGAGCGCGTGTTGGAGGGGGTGCGAATACCCATCAGGTCTACGAAGCCCTCGATGCGCACAACCTGTCCTTCGTCGGTGGACGAGTCGGAACAGTTGGTGTTGGCGGGTTTACGTTGGGCGGAGGGACATCTCCATTCTCGAACAAATACGGCTGGGCGCTGGATAATGTCTACGAGTATGAGGTTGTTCTCGCGAATGGGACGATTGTCTCTGCGAGTGAAGCTCACAATCCCGATCTCTACTTTGCTTTGAGGGGTGGTGGGAATAACTTCGGGATTGTTACGGCGTTTACTGTTCGCACGTTTCCACAGGGTGCTGTTTCCACTACCCGGACGACCTACGGTTCTAATCAGACGGAACAAGTGCTTGATCGTGTCTATGAGCTCTTCACTGATGAAACCTTGACGAGTGATGTTGAGATGGGCTACGATCTGTACTATACGTACACGTCGCAAAGCGACAGTTTTGTCCTGTCGGGAACTCAGCGTTATGGCAAGCCCATAGCGAATCCTGCTGTGTTCAACGCGATTAACCGGATACCAGCAGTATCCAGGAGTAATTCCGTCTCGAAAATGGGTAGTCAGACACAGGCATCCGAGCCTCTGGGAACAACAAGGTAGGTCCTCATTATTCACGATCCATTTCCTACCCAAATTTCGTACTGAACTCCTGGGAACCAGGCACCTATTCGCTACGCTTACCGTTTCACCCTCCCGCCTCCTCCTCTGTCAAGCAATCAGAGTATTTGAAGAAGAGGTGCAAGCAATAAAATCAGTCGATGGGCTTGTCCCCAACCTCGTCTCCTATGCAGTCCCGCGCAACGCCATCGCAGCCATGAAACAACGCGGCGGAAACGCGCTTGGTATCGAGGGAGATGGTCCCCTATTCCGTAAGTCATTCTGCCTTCCCCACCCACCTTACACTTACTCTGTTAACATACAACTAGTCATTCTCATTTCCACGGCTTGGTCAGATGCAGCCGGCGACGCAGCTGTCAATTCGATGACGAAAAATACCATCTCTAGGATCCAGGAAGTAGCTTCAAGGCTCGGTGTTGCGAATCAATACCTGTATATCAATTATGTGTCGGCGCAACAGGCACCAGATGTATTCGCAGGCTACGGACACAAGAATGCACGGAGGCTGCGTGAGATCCAGAGGGCAGTTGATCCGCGTGGTGTATATACCTCTCATGGATTGTGGAGAGGGTTTGTCAAGTTGGTCTGATGTCGCTCGTTCGTGTGAAACCTGGTGCCGCACATCAGTTCAGATACTTACAAAGGCACTATACCAAGGAATCACGTCTATCTCTTCCCATGGTCTTCACCATGCTACCGCTCCTGAGGAGCCTGCACCTCATAGTATCAGGTGGCTAGTACCCTTGTTAGACTATCGTGGTTGAGTTCGAGTATCTATTGTCGAAAGTCATGCAGTAAGACGGACGTTTGGATCCAGGATTGGCGCGCTGTGGGTCTAATGTGTTGTGAATCGGGGCTCAATCAAGTAACAAATAGAGCTTCGTATACGGAATTCATTCCGAAAGCATACAGTTTGATTTCCAATCAATGTGATATCCCTCTTGTATATTAAGCCCTCAGGTTTTCAGGTGTCAGTAATAACAATTAATCTTCCTCTGAATCACAACATAATGCGCTGAGCTACGCATGTCATAACTCCGAGCCTATGGACCAAGTCCGGCCGTCCCCGGAGTTTAATACTATGTCCGTGCTTGTAGATAGTTGGGTTTAAGACATTTAGTACTCTAATTGCCGAGCCACAACGTTGTTAGCACTCTGCACAGTCTCGCCACTGCCCAGTGTAAGTCTGTAGGGTGAACCTCGGAAAGCCTTGTCATCAAGAGTGGATACCCCTAGCGGGAGACCATTCCTTTTACAGTTAGCCTTTATGCAGGTGTATGACATCAGCTGCCATGGAACGCCAAGCATAATGATGTCGGCCTCCCATGCTTCATCTGTTACGTGTGACCTTGTGATACTATATAAAAAGCGCGAACCGCTGCGCTGGACAGTTTTGATTCCTCGTATTCGCAGTCCCAGTCGCCCTCGCAAGCTCGCAATTAGCAGTCTCCAACTACTAAACTTCACGCTCTATCCGTGAGTCCCACCCTGTATGCGATTGCCAATCCGCCTCGAGGGGAAGAAGGGACGGCGAATTCCATGCCCGACGACGAGGTCTAGTCCCGCTGACGATCAGAAAGACATTCACAACACGCACAATGGTCAAAACACTCCCATTCGCCGACCTGCAGGTCCCTGTTCCCGGATTTGGCGCCATGGGCCTGAATTCCTCCATGGGGAAAGACTTCAACTATGAACAGTCCGAGCCTGTGCTTTTGAAGGCCCTCGAGCTTGGCTGCACCTTTTGGGATACAGCTGTTAGTCGTCAATAGTCATTTAGTGTTATGTACCGAGCCTTCTGAGTCAATCTCTGATCATGTCTGCAAGCCAGGTTGCCTACAAAAATGGCGAAAACGAAAAGCTGATTGGTGAATTTGTCAAGAAGCACAATGCTCGCGATAAGGTTTTTGGTGAGCTCCAGTTGGACCATATAACATCTAGCACAAACTCACGGTTGATCGCATCGCAGTGGCCTCAAAGTGTGGATTCGACGTCTTTGGACCCGTGCGCAGGGTCACCAACTCGGCCGCTCATATCAAGGAATACATCGAGGGGACCATCAACAGACTTGGATTCACCCCTGATCTGTACTATCTTCATAGAATTGACCCCAGTACGTGCCATTAACATAACTGAGTGAGAAAAGACGCATATCGCCATTCTGACTCCACAAACCACAGACACCCCATTGGAGGAGTCCATTGGTGCCCTCGATGAACTCCGACGGTCCGGAAAGACAAAGTACATTGGTCTCTCCGAGTGCTCTGCTGCAACCCTGCGCAAGGCAAACGCCAGTTCGTACTCTTAAACTCGCAACACGAAACCCATATGCTAACGTCCCCTCCCAGTCGCCAAAATCGACGCCGTCCAAGCCGAGTACTCTGCATTCGAAACCTTGCACGAGACCACCGGTCTCATCGAGACGGCCAAGGAACTAGGCGTGGCCTTTGTGGCATTCAGCCCTCTGGGCCACGGCTGGCTTGTGGATAACTTCGACTACAAGTCTCCGGACGAGTTTGCACCGACTGATTTCCGAACCACTGGTACGTTGATCCTCTCACAACGCCGTGGGCTTTTTCGCTTGCGTTCGCATACCCGCATAGTCACTCACGACATGTAGTACCCAAGTTCCAGGGTGAAAACTTTTATAAGAACAAGGCTATCGTCGATGAGATTAAGAAGCTGGCTGTTCGGAAAGGCTGCTCGGTTGCGCAGATCGCATTGGCTTGGGTTGCTGCGCAGGGTATGATTACGATTCCGGGGACGACCAAAGCCTCGCGCTTGAAGGAGAACTGGGCATCTCGGGACATTGAATTGACTGAGGAGGAGAAGAAGGAGATGCGGGAGATTGTGGACGCGGCGAAGCCAGTTGGAGAGAGGTTTGCTCCTGTTTTCCAGTCGATGGTAGGACATTAGTGCCCATGCATATCAGAACTTGAGGGTACTGAAGATTTGATAAACAAATACAGAAAAAAGTAAAGTTGCGGGAAGCCGTGCTTGAGACTATACGAGCACGCGTATATCGCATTCTTTCGTTCAAATTAGACGAACATGCATTGCCCTATAATATGTAGCGTAGAATAGAGCCCCTCAGAAATATCACACATTCAACGAACAGGCTTCATGCGTTCTATCATGCGCTTTGCCGCGCCTTTCCACCTAAAAAAGGTCCATTGCTAGGGTTCTCAGTGACTGATCTTCTCCGAGATCGACCAGAAGCCGCTCTTTTTGGAAGAGGCCCTGCAATACGTGGAATCACTTCTTGCCCGGCAGCGATGCAAACCGATGATGACTTCCTAACTTGGATGGCGAAGGTCAAAGGATCGCGTCCATCTCTATCTACCGTTGAAATCCGTGGGAACACCGTAAGTAGGTCTTCATCTGGGGAGGTTACCACATGTTCATTCCCGCTATTATCGGCTTCTGGAAATGGAAATCCGACCGACTCCGGGTCGTCCCATTGTAGGGGCTCGAAATCGATTTCGTATTTCCGCTTCGACCGCTGGAACCTCTCCCAGATTTCAGCGGATTGCCGAACGATTTTCTCCAAGCTAAGGCGAAATCCGTTGAGTTGTGTCTCTGTCAGCAACCCATCAAGGTAGTACACGACGTTTCTCACGACTTTCTGTATTCTTGTGTCAAGTTCCCTTTTTTGCGTTGGCCAATCGATTGACAGTAGCAACAACCGGCAGAACGATTCCTTCTCATCTTCACTGGTAGCGAGGTCGGCTAGTACCTCTCGAATTGGGCTGTCCTCAGGCAGAATATAGGTTGGCTGGAATATCAACTTGTCGATTTCCCTGGAGAGGATTCCCAGGATCACAGCGAGCCTCATCTGCTTTGCTTCCTTGGAATTGGAAGGCGGAAGTGGGACACGGTGCCGTAAGGTTTCGACACTTTTGTCCTGGAATTTCTTCCATGCTTGAAAGTTCTAGACTAGTTTTAGTGTCGTGTGGAAGGGGATAATGCCGGGATACGTTCACGTACCTCGAGGGTCTCAGCTGGTAAATCCTTCTGCAGATGGCTGTATATTTCCCTAATTGCATATTCCCACAAGTTCCTAAACCTTTCAAGCCTGAGAAAAGTTAGCAGATAATCCAGGATGCTGAAAGTGGGCAAAGATACATGGTTTCTTCATCTTCCTCGTGGTACTTCGCCAGGAAATTTTCGATTTTTTGAGCTCGCTCCTCAACAAATTGAATACGTTGTTTCAAGCCTTTGTTTTCATCGGATAAGTCTTTCGCGCTCTTTTTGACACTCGAATATTGCTGCTTGAGCTCCGATCCTGCAGATTTCATCTTGTCGATCGTAGCGTCCTTCTCCTTGATTCTCTGCTGCAGGGAGGTTATGTCATCGTGCGCGCGGCCAACTTTCTCCTTCTCGCGACGGTAGGATTCTTGCATCTTGTCAAGGTCTGCTTTGAGCTCGTTGAACGCGCCCTGTCTGCTCGCGATCTCTTCCCTTCGAGCCTCAAGCGCGGTCTTCAGATCCTCAAGTTGCTTCTTCAACTCATCTTGCTTGGTAGCTTCCTTTCGATTGATAGCAAGAAGTTCCTCGGTCGTGCTTTGTTTCTTCTTGTCCAATTCATCCATGTCTCTTTTCGATTTAGCCAGCTCAGCTTGTCCTAGCTCCACTTTCTTTTGGAGGTTCGAGTTCTCCTCTAGAAGCGACAAGACATACTTCGAACCGGCTGATGATGCAAGCAAATGCAGTTGGCGAAAGAACTCCTTAACGACATTAGAGTCACCAAGGGTGGTCGCCAACGGAGGATCCTGGGCGTTGGAGGCCATGATAAAGAACCAACGATTGTCGTTCTCACTTGAGCAATGAAGCTGGATCGTAATCAGTCAAAGTGCGGCGGCGGTTCTTTCGATGCGTTTCTCATTATTTATCTTCATTCTCGCAGCCAGTATGCGGGCACGATAGCTCCATTCCTTTGGGATCACCGCCTCATTCTCGCCTCGTGGACTTGGTGGTCGAGAACCTCCCAGCAAAGGCTTGCATCGTTGCGCAGGGGTGAATTTGAAGTGGCACCACATGAGTGGCCCGGCACGACAAGGCTGGGAGGCGTCGAATCCGTTTACCGATGGTAGGATCACGTGCTGGTTTTCCAGTAAACAATGATCAATGCGGAGACAGTTCATGCATGCTACAAATCCTTCGATGTGCGGCAAAGCCATTACGCGCATAATGTTAGCCACGTGTTCTCCTTCTACTGCGTATCCAGCAAAGGAAAAAGAAGAACCAACCACGTATTTATGAGGTCACGACTCAGTCAGTTCCCTGGATTACACACCTGAGAAGAGCAACGCTCTGGGATATTTCTTGTACTGCTTCCCGAGCGTTAGCTATGATCCTGACCCTCACTTCGTATATATCCACAGCCATGCTTGGTAACCGTCTTCCCAAACTCGCAGTTCTCATTGACGCGGACAATGCCAAGACCTCCTTTGTTAACCTCCTTGCCGAAGTGGCAAGATACGTACAGCTTATGTGAAGCGAGCGTATGGGGACTGGACTAGACCCAATCTGCAGGGCTGGAAGGACAAGCTCCTTGAGCAATCGATCAACCAATCCAGCAAATCGCGTATACCCATGGCAAAAATGCGACCGACTCAGCTATGATTATTGACGCCATGAACCTTCTATACTCTAACAGATTCGATGGGTTCTATCTCGTCTCAAGCGACAGTGACTTCACCCGGCTGGCCGCTCGTATCCGCGAGTCCGGAGCAACTGTGTACGGATTCGGGGAGCAAAAAAGGCCCAAGCCTTTCGTCGCTGCACGCGATAAATTTATCTACACTGAAAACCTCGTACATATTGATGAGCTTGTGCCACACGCGCAGAATGTTATCGTTTCTAAAAGTCAACTATCGGCCAGGCACGCTCCAAATGATAGCCCCTTAACAAATTAGTTGCGAACGACGGTAGAAGCAGCGTCCGATGACGATGGCTGGGCTAAGCTCTCTGCTGTCGGTCAGCCCCTTACAAAAAATTGTCCTGCCTTTGACTCTCGTACCTACGGATACCATAAGCTCAGCGACCTCATCTCTGCCTCCCCTTTGTTTGAAACTACCCGACGCTCCCTACCAAATGGCTCCACGGACATCATCGTACGTGACAAGCGGAGGAAGCCTAAAAGTGCTGCTACATAAACAGGTGTACATGTAACATCGTTTTTCTGTCCCTTTGTCCGATCTGGCGAACCAGTGATTTCTGGCATTTAGCTCATACGCCAGGATCTCCAAGCAGAAGATACGTAAAGCCCGCAGCAATTGGACAAGTGTGAAGCCGAGCTAGATACACATGATCACCACAAGGCCTACAAGGTCCCATGGTCTATGGTCAGCTCCCAGCTCTTGGCGACATTTGAGAAGGGAGTCATGTGGGCTTCAATCTGCTGGATGCCAGTAGAGAGCTCTAGACTTCTGTCAGTGATTAACGGCATGGATCACTGTTGGTCCTTCAATAGTCGAGGCCATCCGGAGGCATGAAGATTCAGCCCGAGGCGTGCATGCTGTTTGATGGACACTGTCGCTTCGTAGTCATACGCCAATCCCACCATATATTCTAGAGGCCCCCAAGTCCAAATCGTTTGATTTGTCCCGGGCTAACCTAGAGCGTAGCCTCAACATCATCTGATGATGTTGATCCAATTGAGGATTTCCCAGAGTTGTTTGTACATCCTTCTCCGCGCGCGTCAGTTGGGGAAGAAGAGCCTTCGGGCGAGTAAGATTTCCTCGCAGCTCCCAGTAAGCACTCGCTCTGGGTGGGTGTCCGTAAATGGCGCCAGGGCTATTCACAGCAATCATTGGAAAGTACTTCTTGTAGCAGTCCAGCGACGGAAACCCGACTCCTTTTTGGTTTTGTCCCGTGAACTTCTGAGGACAACCGCATGCTGCACGTTCGGCACGACTGTCCCCTGGATCTATACGTCAGGATCAGTCGCTCCCCGCCATTGATCTGCATAAGTCTCACCTGTGTCCATGTGCAACAGATGGCTCATCATAAGTGTACATCTCTCCTCGTGAAGAACAACGTGATATACGATGTTATGGCCGTACCGCTGGGAAAATGTTTCGGTTTCCCCGTCTTCCCAAGTCACCAGTAATGTCCCAGGCGTGGTGCCGGCATGAAGAGTGATATCGCGAGGCATGAGTCGAATGGCGGCTTTGACGGCCCGCATATCTAAACGTCGACGCTGATGCGTCATTATGGAGGGGATGTATTTTGATAGCCCATTCTGTGCAGTCGCAAAGAGCTCCTCAACAATGTGATCGCATAGAAACGGCCCATTGGCCACTAAACTTGCACCAGGCCGGCAGTCTCGTCCATGTACCTTGCTGATATCGAAGAAGTTCTCGTCTACTATGACAGTCCGACGTTCAAGATCGACCAGCATTTCAATCTTGCTGTCGCTGCGAACAATATTGACCTGTGATGGATACGAGCAAAGAGCCAAGGAGGCCCTCAAAGCTCTGAGGACCGTAATACCATACATCGTGTCCGGTAGTGTGGAAGTCGTGGCGTTGCGGAACATATGGAGGCGTTGTTCGTCCGCTGTTCTAATTGGTACAGACCCGCGGAGAAGGTTCCAAAGCGTCTCCGGTAGGCCAACTGGCTCTTTCTTTAAGATACTTGTGATGATCCCGACACACTGGATTGGCTCAGCTAACAGACATTGTAAGTTGGCCGGTTTATGACTCACCATGCTACCACTCGTCTGACAAAAATAAAATTTTCGGCGGTCTGCGATCCTTAAGAGGTGCTTCCAGATCAGAAGTCTTGTGGGGCTCCCTAGAAGCTCTTCTGCAAGTTCAACGTCCGGTGAGCGAGGAAAGTTCCACAGTATGTTGACGTAAATGGGCAGAATTAAACCCTCATTTTTCAGGATGGCCGACTCCCAAATCTTCCTCAGCAGATCCGCTTCCTCTCGGCGGTTCACTAGCCGTTGCCTATCGCGATTGACGTCCCCTTGGACCAAGTTATAGCCCAGTTTGAAGGCCCGGGGTTCGGAAATACTTGAAGGAAGCAGGAGCCCTTTCAAGAACACCTTACCCCGATATCTAGGGTCAAGGATCAGATCTCCGCAGTCAGTTTCTATGATGGATTCCGGATAAGAATAACCACGGATTTCTATGGCGACGTCCAACCACTTTTTAAACTGCTCGAGGGAGACTCCTTGGCCGCCAGACCTGTGCCGAGGGCCAATTATGACCGTGACGTCCCTCCAAATACGGGACACGAAGCGGGCCATATCACGCCCTGGGTTTGGTTTCCTTTTTGGGATGGCATTATTGGAGCGAGTGACTGTGCACCGAAACTGGGATGAATCTCCCAAGCAGAAGTTCCAATGCGCGTTATTCGTTTCCATGCTGACACCATAGTCTTCTCGAGACATCACCATTGCGGCTAACTTCAGTCCCTCTCCATGGCAGCCGACGAGCTGGCTTTTCCCCCGCTTCGTCGTTTGGCCCAGTTGGAGGAATTCGGGTTCAAGTTGAGCGCAGGCGTTCGTCAGCATTATCTGTCCTACGCTTTTATCATACCTAATAAACCCCAAAGCTTCCGATTCTGACTGCTTCTTTGGAACTGTGACACTTATCTGTTGTCCGTTCTCCTCGTAGACGGGATGAAACGACCTGGGGTCCAGTCTGAACGATTCAATGATCGCGTCTTTCCTGTTCCGGGTAAACATCTCCACAGCTAAAGGATCACAGACCAGCCTCACCAATTCTGATAGAACTCTCTAAAAGCGGCCGTTGTATCCCAGTCTCTAACATAGTCTGGCGAAAAATTGAGAGGAAACTCCGTCTGACCAGAGTCATTCGCAAGACTTCTATCACCTTGAGAATTGGAGACCGCTGAAAGTCCCAAGTGCGGTTCCGCACCCACGGGTTCGACAGCACCATCTTGGTTGCTGCTCTCACTCAGAAACATCTCCATTTTGTTGACGAAGATTCGGACGGTTGAGGAAATGGAATGGAGAGGAAGTGGTTCCCAAAGCAAATGGTGTACCCATCCCCTTTAATACTCCGCGACCTCTCAAGGCTACACTTCGACTTCTGGTGTCAGCAATACTAACGACAGCATCCATTCTATTTTGACCCTCCCTTACCATCCCCGAAGGCCCTTCATTTCCTGATCGCTTCACATCAACCAATCTCAAAGCAGAAATATCAACAGAAATTTGGCAGGGGGAAGCCCAGGTAAGTTTCGGCCCATGTGACTTGCGTATTATCCCTAGACTCTCTGGCTAGCATGGTAACTTACGGGCTCCACAGCCGGTGTAGGGATCGAGAGGGTAGCATAATGGTTTTCATCCTCTATCGCTATCGTAAAAGATACGGACTAGATCAGGGCCAAGACCCTGCGGAATCTTGGGGAGAGGTAATTTATTTTTCATTGGATGATAATTTACAGAGCCAATGATGAATGTGACGATAATTTAGAGAACTTTTAGCGGTATCAATGAAATAGACTGGCACGGAGTATTATCCTGCGGTGGACCTATGCGTTGAGGGTGGAGTGGCTAGGCGACCCACTTTGTAACTTACGAGGATGTAGAATCTCCTGGATTAGGTTTGCTATAGTTATTTTTCCTCCAGTGTCCAAAAGAGGATAGGAGCTAGGTTCTCAGACGCCCCGCTTCTTCTCTTACGTGAAAACCCTGGTCAGCACGTCAAAGCTCTGAGCTTGGGGTTTCTGGCCTACTCCCTCATGACGTTGTTCCATCTGTGGGCGTATGTTGGTGACTATGCTGGGGTAGTCAGAACCAGGCATACACTAGTGAACAACGGACCATCACTCCTTTCCCGCGATAGATCTTCAAGTTGTTTGCTCGACCATATCAGTGGTCCAAAGGTAGGCACACATTGGTTATCATTTCCACAGTATTATTGATGGATTCGTCGAGAGACTTTTGACCCCACCATAGTTCCCTGTAGGTTGAACGTGGACTTACGACTCCTGATGCCACAACGCAGACAACGGTAGCCCGGCATAATCCCTCTACAGCCGGAACAGCCCGCGGTGCTGTCCAATCTCTGCCTATGTGCGTCTAAATACGTTGGACGAAGGTCCCGCCGGGCACCCAGATTGAATTGTTATTGCGTGAAACTACTTAGATCCATATTTTCCTTTGCTTTCCACTCCATGGAGTAATAAAATACTCCCTTTGTTTCTTCCCGTCAGAGAGGAGGAGCTTGCAGCCCTTCTTCAGAGCTCGACCTTTGTATGCAGAGCTAGTGCCATATCCGAGAATTTGCGACGGCCCAAGCTCCTTTATTCCCATGTCCGTGTAGAAGCAATACTCTGAATGGACTCCATTCTTTCTGTTGATAAAGATGTTCGGCAGTGGCAGCCGGGCTTCGTCATACCCGGTGAGAACCTCGTACACATTAACTGTAAGGCCGGATGGAAAGAGGACCTCATAATTAGGTTCTTCTTGTTCCCATTCATCCTGGAGGGATGCAAAAATCGTCTCGCATCCACCGAAGGTCACCGGAATAGTCACGGGTGAGAAGGGCGACGTAGAGATTTGTTGGTTTCCTCGTTGGACAAGAACGGCTCAAGTCATGACCAAGAAGCACTGGCGAGCATCTATCAAATGTTAATGCCAATTTAAGCCAGCTCTTGTCTCTGAACATGCAGTTCCAGATCTCGAGGCCGGTATTCGACACATTCTTTACGTCAGCTTCTTGAGGGGTATCTTCCAAGCGCATGTATTCAGGGCTCATAGCGGTTAAAGCTCGAAAAATGGAGGTGACCGATGGCTGGATAAGACAGCGCAGAACCCAGATCGAACAGGGGAAATGCTGTTATATATCCACAGCTCGCATGAAACCAAATTCAGTAGATGTTGGTCTTGGAAAGTTGTCAAGGCTCGTTCCGACGATCCCCCTGCCACAGTCTTTTCCTGAATAGGCCCTTTTCAGGTTTCTTCTGAGGCACATACAAGGTGCCCTCCAGAACGCCTGATAACAGACTCTACACATGACTTTCGCGTCATTGGAGACTGTTTTAAAAAAAAACTTACAGGAAACGGATGGACTGAGATTAAGATGAGACTAAGAACTGCGGATACACCGACATGGACAACAGGTAGCCCACCATAGCTCTCCACAGTTGGCAAGTCAACGATTCTATCCAAAGTCACTGACCAGTCGTTTCCTGCCATTTCCATTCCATCGAGGCCCATATACACTTATCAAGAGATGCCTCTTCCTGATCCGCAGCCAGCGCCTCCTTGACCTTCACGCCCATGTCAGCGAGGTCGGTGTCGACGGGAAGACCACCTGTGGAGACAAGGCGTTCTGCGGAGCTGTCATAATCTCTTAAAACGGCCATTAAATGGGGGCGTTTCTCTTCCATGTGTTTGACCAAGTCGTCAAGCTCTTCTTCGGAATATTTTTCACTCATACTGGCTTTGTCAGGAATTATAATCTTCTGTCCAGGAGGAATAACAAACCCGATCTCCATCAGTGACTGTCCACCGATTGATAGGTATCCTTTGGCCTTTGTGGACATTGATCGCAGTGCATTCTCCACCAGGACGGCAAACATTACGTAGAAAAGGTCTTCCGAGGTAAGACCTTGGTTCTCCGGCATCCTTTATATCTTGCAAGCACGTGTACTCGGAGTATATTGTCCTAATGGCTGAGGAGTAAATGAGATCAGTGGGTGTGGAGTGCTCAATCTTGCAGGCATAGTTTGCTTAAATCCTCCCTCCTATGGTCTGCAGAAAGCGAAGGCCTAGGGGGAAAAAAGATCTATCTGAGCCCAGAAGGAATTTGCGGTGTCTCAATCTCGGTAGAGCTATGCTTCTCAGATGCCATAGTACACAGCGAACGTTTGCCTGCACTAGCTTTGGGCGTCTCATGATTCGTTCCAACTATACCAAGCTGATACAGTCAACCCTCATGACATCATTCGTCGTTGTATTCATGCTAGAGTGTACAGCTAGTGGTAACGATGTGGAGGCCACCACAGCGTCCGACCCACTTCCCCCAGATAGATCCCTTGTCGTATTTTTCGTAATCAACGTCCATCCAGAACGTCCACCTGAATTTTTTTTTTTGCATAACCCTGAGCATGTGTCTATTGGGAAGTCGTGGGTATCAAGAGTCAACGTGGGGGACGATAGATTGATCTTTTCTTACACATTACTCGTGTAACCGCTAATTGACATGACGACCAGGGCACGAGACGCGCGATCTAAGTCCGACGTCCTTCCCCAGAAGTCCCTGGAATAGTTACCGGCCTGTGTATGATATGAACTTTGTAAAATAGATGACTAATTATTTACTCCATAAACGTAAATAACACAGCGGCAAACTAACCTCCTGGGCCGTAGCTTGCCCACAACGCGGACTTCTTTATGATCAATGCAGGCTAGGTCACTGGAAGCGCCATCGGGGTTGTGAAAGCTGGCACTGGTCAAAGCGATGCGGTACCTGCCTATTCTTCCCTCTTGGTAGAGCTCAATCCCAATGGGTGAGGAGAACCGGATCGCTCAGAAGCCGTTGGGTTGACCAGACGCAGTCCAGCCTTGGTTTCCCGATCGTGTTCCTCCTTTACCAAGCGCAGCTTCCAGAATTGGTAGATAATCGCCAGTGTAAGCGACGTGGCAGCTAGAACTCCACTTGTGATAACTGTGAGAAGGGCCATAATAGACCAGTACCCATCTTTGGCCGTGTACACGTTGATCAATGTAGTAACCAAACCGGCAATGGTGTTGAGAAAAGTCGGTCTGGTGATAACATTAGCCCCTGGCACACAAACAAGAGATTGCAGCACTCACATGAAAAGCCGGTTCGTGAGCCAGATGTAGTTATATCTCCATTTGAGGAAGAGAAAGAGCATAAGCCCTGCCCCGGTCCCTAGAAACAACCATGCCATCGCTACCAAAGGTGGGTTTTGGATAGTATCTAGGATGATTTTCTCAGCACTACCCTGGCTCAAGCTCTTCTCTACAGCACTTGACTTCTGAAGGGACGTGAACGTCCCAGGAATAACGAGGAATCCGGCCAAGAGACTCCAACCTGCAAACCCCGAGAGGAAGTTATATGCCCAGTGAATATCTTGCAATTCCAGGAGCATTTCAACGTATGCTGTCTGGACCGTGAGACTGGTTTCGCTACGAACGATCCCAGGCTTAATCTGGCGAGATGAGCCGTCTCCATGAGGATAAATATTATGCGTGTCCATCACTTTGGCGTCAGTAGGTTGGAAGAAGAATGGTGTCCAAATGAGACGATCTGCGCCGGGTTACAACGAATATATATGTATTCTAAGCGTACTCGTCTATGTTTCATACTACGTCCGTTACAGGTATAGTAGCAAGTAAGGCCCTCGGTCAAGGTTAAGGCCGTCCTTCATTCACCGCAATTGTATATAATGATCCAGTCCCTCTCCAACGCATATCATACAAGCTACCAAGATGACTTTAGACTGGAACCACACGCTACGTCATGGTTTCTCTCCGTTCACTTCATGTAGGTGCACCCACCAATGTAGTGTGCCATGGTACTCATTGGTCCACACAGGTCTCTGCGCTTTCTTCACACCGTGTTGGTTTTTTGGGAGACTTGGATCCCGCTTCAAAGGACGGAAAATCACCAGTAACAATGGAGATGTATGACCAGGCAGATCGAGAATCCTTGCTTCACTCTGACTGACCATATAGTGCTGCCTCTACCTTACCTGCTTCTGTCTTGGCCTTTCGTGTATACCATTGACGTTTCGGCGTCGTGCCTTGCGTGAGAATTATGACATTGAAGGATCTACGTGTAATGATTGCCTGGCATCTTACTTTTGTCCCTGCTGCGTCCTCGTTCAGATGGACAATGAGACGAAGAAACAGGAGGATATCGAGGATCACCGTGGACCCGCTACGGAGATGGTCTATGCTGCCCAACGATGACTACTATGTTGATGGATACTGAGAGCTCAATCAGACTATTACACATGGGTACCTCTCCATTTGGTCAGAAGGTTGAGGTCTTTTAATGGTGGATAACCCAGCCTATGAATGATAACTATCAAGGGTGCCGGGATTTCTGAGCAATCGTACATAGAACGTTTGCAGGGCGTAAACACCAGTTTCCAGTGCCGACCTTCAAAAATGAATGCTTTTAGGATTAGCTCCGTGGCCTGATTCTACAGCTCATGTCTCTTCACTGTACCTGAAGTAGCTCGTCGATGGTCACGCTGGACGGGGCATGGGCGAAATCCGACGCGAGGAGACCGACCGCCCCACTAGTTGCTGGGGCCTCATTAGGGCCCAAAAGTGAACGTGCAAGTTTGCAAACGTCTCTGACATCACGTCTGATCCCTTCGGCTCCGGCAGGTGTCACCATACTTTGGCCAATGTTTGCTGGGTTTCTGTCAGCGAGGTACTTCTTTGGGCACTGGCTAGCTCACCAATCTTCACATCCCCATCCTCGGTGATGTGGACATTATCTTCTGACAGGGAGCCATGGCTAATTCCAAGTGTTTTGTGAATATACTGCACACCTTTGAGGACCTGGACGTTGTATCTTTCAGTGACCTAAGTACAGCATTAAACGCTGGGTGAAGCAAACCTCACGGCATATTGTAGCAATTTCTACCTCCCCCAGTCGGAAAACAGGGGAGAGATGGCGTATCTCCTTCAGAGATATACCCCACTTTTCGTATATGAAGAAAAGAGAGTGGTCTGCGACAAAGACCTCCCTCAAATTCACCAGGTTTGGGTGGGAGGTCCGCACAAGGGAGTCAATGGGAAGCATGTCGCCCACGACATTGAGTTTCTTGACGTAACCCACCGGCAAATGCTCAGTAAAGTCAATGGCACTGATTCCACTCCATGTTGGCTCTAAGCCGACGAAAATGCGATCCATCTGGGTGTACGGGTAACCATATTTGATAAAGTTTCCGTTCGTCGTCTTCTCTTCGACAATGTGGTCCTTGGCGGTACCAGACAAGCGATGGCGAAAAGAGCAGGACATCCTAATTGGAGACCCTAACTTCTTTGCCGTATTCATTTTGAGAAAGTGGGGTTGAGTTCAGGAGTTCCGGGCGCCATTAGGAGGATTTACGGAAGGTAAAAGCTAATCAGTGGTTTAAATATTGAGGCCTGCTGCGATTTCCGCTTGTCTGCAGACAAAATCCGATCATGGACAACTTCTAAAGGCAGTGTGCTTCTCGAAACCACCTCCAATTGGAAAAATACACCCCACAACCGAAGCTCTGCTATGGATTGAAGTCGGATACGCTGGGCCCAGCGTCCCCCTGTAGTGGTATGATTTCAGATACCTCTTTCCTGTTTTAGAAGACCAGACAAACTTACCCCTACTATAATGTAATTAATTATCGGCCCACCTTCGAAAATTAGTGGTACTGATATCCGAGTTTATATTGGTTGGTATATGACGTGCCCGGGGAAATATGATTGACCAGCTAGTCCCCTGAAATTACGGTCACGAATTTATTTTCGACGTGAACTAGTATGCCCGAAATATCTTGCCTCGGAGTTGGGAATTCCAGAGTCAGTCGTCCTTCTCTGCCACGGTAGACGCGCAGTATATGAGGGTCTTGTCGTCTCTGGCGTCGAGTATCTACCATCAAGACACGCTTTAGTGGGCGATAGTTACTACCATGTCTGACCTCGGCGACCTTTTCGAAGAGAGTTCCCAATCGCCTACTCCAGACGTTGGCGATCGTTCACTCCGAGAGGGCTCTTGCGCTGCATTCGCGCGAGGTCGACTTCCAGGGGCCCTCAGGAAGACTAGATTCCCCCCGGCCACGAAAAAGTTATTCTTCCCCATCATTCCTGATGCCGGAGGGCTGAACTGTCTAGCACTCGCAGCCGCTGGAACCCCAGCATCCTTCTTCAAGACCCTTCCTCGTGATGCGTTGCGTGTCCCGGCCGAAGATGTAGTCCGAACCTCTCACGAGAATCTCGTGAATCTGCAGGAGTTATACGTCGGGCCGAGCTCCGTCACCCTGACTTATGACAGCTGGGGGATCTCTCTTCAGGAGATCTGTCGCACTTCCAATGTCTTTTATTGCAACGAAAGTGCTGTTGCAACCATCTGCAAGGAGGTTAGATGCCTTTCAATTCGCTTGCGGTCCTCCTCCATGCCGTCAGGGCGACTACTAACGCCAAATTAGATCCTAAAGGGGCTTAAATATATCCATGAAGAGGTCGGCATCACACATGGCAATCTCTCCTGTGGTACTGTTATACTCACCGAGCAGGGAAGTGTGAAGATCGGTAAGACGGCCACAGGAGTGTAGAGGTGACAATTAGCGGCTAACATTGGCCCCACAGCCGACATTGGCGAGAGTATGATGCAGAATCACGGCATCAAGGGAAGGGAGCAGGACTGTCTTGCCGTTAGCCAAATCGCCAAGTTCCTCCTGCAGCTTGACACAAGAGAGAAATCCTCGACTACCGTGCGGTTGGAGGCTAAGGATTTTGTAAACCAACCGTTGGGTTCCACGATTGGGGAATTACTTCGGGTAAGGTCTCCATATGGATTCGATTGTTTCTTCACTCATCGTTCGATAGCATCCGTTTCTTCGCAAAGGCACCGAAACCCGATCGCTGCAGCCTTTTCAGATCCTCCTGCGGATTCTACACCCCAGTGCTTGAAGTTGGTGGCCAATAGGAACCAGACTGGTTTAGGGCTTGGCATGCTACTATAGGAATGGGGAGCGCAAGATTCAACGGTATGTACTAAGAAAGGAATCGTCGAACGGCTGTGGGGATGTGAGAAGAACGCCTACCGCAGCGCGTCGCCAACCAGTACATTGTAGTGTTAGTGGCATCCCGCGCGTATTCCCCACCGTTCGATTACTACAGATGAATATTACTCCCTCTTAATCACGAATGATAGAGAGCATTATGAATATACATACGAGGTTGTGTCTACGGAAATTGCGTCTCCCTCCTATTCGCATAACGTAATGTCTTGTATATTCAGGCGACCATAATCGGCATCTGATCCGCGTCTTCGGGCCGTAGTCGCCGGAGAGGCAGATTCTAAGATAGCGCTAGAGAAAGAACTGGATCGAGGTTCAAACCAGAGCGGGCGAGTGAGCCCCGGACTGGTACGTGCCAGCCACCCCACCAGCGGCCTTACGATACACACTAAGCCAAGGAGTGTGGTTGTGAGGTCGCCAAAATTACGGCACGAATTCTTCGGAATAAAAATAGGAGGAAGTGGCTCTGGCGGCAGCGTGCAGGGTGTATTTTATTAACGAACGATACCAAAGAAATCGGTCAATATCTCAGATCCAATTCGTTTCTCCGCTACGTAATATTACAGCGCCCACTCGTTATCCAATCAATGCGGATCAATGTGGGCCAGACCTTTCATGATAGGACCTTTTCTTACACTCCCTCAGCGTTTTATAACAATGGTCCATGTCCCTTGGATTTTCCTTGTCCTGACTCGGACATCAATCGCCCTCAAGGTTCGTAAGCAATGCCCACGAGCACGTGGGGCGGTAACGATGTAATATACCATTAGTGTTGAGGGGGCCTCTCTAATCCAGGTAAAAAAAGTTCAAAAATAGAAATAAAAAACCGTCCTCAGCAATATGTAAAAAGAAAAGGCAAAAAAAATGTTCACGGCTACCTCGAAGAAATGAGGGGCATTATTCCGTATGTAGGGGTTCTAGATTCCTGCATGGTCGTCTAGGGAGGACTGGAGGACGAAAAATCGCCTGGGGATCCATGAAGGCTTCTCTGATAATAATACGATAGTATCATGATCTTGTCTCCTTACAGAAATATATTTTCTCTTCAGGAAGTCGGATAGATCACCAATATGCACGAACGAATCTACCTGTAGCACCATATAGAACATTATCTCTTCGCAGATTAATTGATTTCAGAGCGAGAATGGCAAAGTACCTCCGTACTGTCTGTCGGTTGGGCATACCCTGAGATTGAATCAATGTCTGGCACGGTATATATTGCCGCAGCTGGTGACCTAAACTCCTATGTGTGGTAATGCGATCTATTTGGATCTAGGCCTGCGAAAATTCAGTGATGCGGTCAAAATGGGACCATTTCTAGGCATCCCCCAAACTCTTTTTATGATTGCTGCTTTCTTCACTGATCATCTGCACTCCCAGGTGAGTTCCTCCTGGACCCGGGATACAGCTCAATGCTGAGGCTACTTTAGAGTATCGTTGAGCCAATAGAAGTCAGGGTGTGGGACAATCCCGACTGCATGGGAAGAGCTTCATCGACCATTATTGACTCAGACAATCTCTCCAAGAACATCTCGACCTACTATCGACCCCTCAGCTTCGAACTCAAACGTCCCTTGGAAGGTCAAGAGCAGCTAGATTTATCGGTTACTCTTGACCTCGACTCGTACCTTCCACGGCAAGAAAGCAATTCCTCTTGTGTTAAATTCCTTCAGAGTTACACCGCGCTCAACGGGACCATGGAATGCCATAATACGCCTGTCTTCACATGCCATAGGCTCTGGGTCAATCCTGGTCTCTGATTTTGGAGCTTCCCCTCGATCATGATGAGAAGGGATTGTGAGCACAGACTGGTTCAAGGGGTGTATGCGAGCTAGTCCTGTATCACGAACTTCGATAGCAAACTCCGTGTTTTAGTTTCCGTCTCCCTGCCTGATTTTAGTTAGATGCCAATGTATGCCGCTACTTCGGATTCAATGGGGGAAGGACCGGCACGTTCAAGGGGTTGGGATAGTCACGTTGACCTCCCAAACAAATGCGTTCTGTGCACCGACCAATCTCTCAAATCTCATATGAAATCTACCCTCTATAAATATCACTCCACGCTACCCTCTCACTTTCCATTTGGCAATAGGTTCCCCTGTGTGCAAGCTCATCGTCATGGACACCACAACGATTTTTGCCCTTTGCGTTGGCGTCATCATCTCAACATGCATCCTTGCGAGAGGTCTATGCTATCTCGGGCCATTACGAACGATCGTGACTGTTCTTCTTTCGAAGCACCTGTCTTATCCGTACTTCGTGAACCGGCATCAATGGATCGGTCCATGGACTCGCGCTGGGGTCCTATTTCATGTTATATATCTGGCTGCGAATGTTCTCTGTCTACTATTTCCCCCCACTACAATGTCTGAAGTCGGCCTTCGCGCGGGGAGACTGTCGGTTATAAACATGTCGTTTCTCTTCCTGGCACCACATCTGAGCCAACTTGCCGATATCCTTGGCGTGTCTCTTCGTCAATGCCGGAAGATTCACAAATCTGCGGCCTGGATCGGGTTTCTTCTCCTTACTGTCCATGTGCTCATCGCGATGCATATCAATGCCGGCATTGTCTCGGCACAGCATACGAAAGATCTTTTTCCCATCATCGTGAGTCTCCCCGTGTTAAGAGAAAGCCACAGCTAAATAATGCAGGGGTCATCCTCCGTGGCATTGATCATATTGCTCTCAACACTTCGCCGCATCGCCTACGAATGCTTCCTCCGAGCCCACCAGGGTCTGGCTGGTTTTGCACTCTATTGCATGTGGCGTCATATTCCCACAGCCTCTTCGGTCCCCCGATGGGTACTGGTTGTATCCAGTGGATCTCTTGCAAGCACTACCTTATGCCAGATTCTTCTTTTATGCTACCAAAATGGCCTCTTCACGTCGCGCGGGCATCCCCGGCTCTATATATATTGTGAACAGACCGAGGCCGGAGATAATTCCAGGACCAATGAGAGCGGACGAGCCATCAGAGCACGGCTTTCCCTGCCTCGTGCAATGAAGTTCGATGCTGGACAATATGTCAATGTGTGGATGCCGACTGTGAGCCTGGTATCCTGGACTCAGGTTCATCCTTTTATGGTAACTTCCTGGTCTCGGGAAGAACAGACCGCGGTGGATCTCTATATAGAAGCCCAGAGCGGCTTGACCGCCACGTTGCTTGATTATACTAGGACAGCTCCGCAAGGTTGGGTCTCGTTCTCGTCGTTCATCACTGGACCGCACGGGACTAGTGAGGCTCTCGATCGATACGAAAACGTTCTACTGGTGGCCAGTGACTCCGGGATAGCGGCAGTCCTGCCGTATGCCAAAAAGCTCATCAGTTGCCACAACGACTCAACCAGCCGCACGCGACGCGTGCATCTTGTTTGGCAGTTAAAATCTCTTGGTACGTTAGCATGAGCGGCTGAAGAGCCCTGCTAATGGGCCAGACATGGCAATCCCCGCAGAAGCGTCCATGAATAGCCTTCTAAAAGACGACGCCTCCGCCATCGACGGTCTACTGAAGGATGACGTCGCCTTAAAGGTCTTGCAAGAGGCCAACAAACTACTCAAGGGTTATGTCCGTGGTCCCTATGGGTAGACGCCCAGCAATAGACTAATCTCCATTGACAGATTCTGACCATTTCGGTCTTCGTTGAATCAGGAGAGATTGCCATTTTCGGAAACCATGACCGCGCATTCGTGCACAAGGGTATGGCCAACTACCATGACATTATACAGGCGGGAGTGTCTGGCGATAATAATGCGAGCATGCATACTGCGGAAGAGAACCGGGGCAACCTACATGTCATGGGTAAGACCAATATGGCTAACGTATGGAATTCACTCGCTGACTTTCCCAGTCTCCGCCGCGGGTCCGGTTCGGGACCAGGTGCGGTCTGTGGTCCGTGAATACTTACAGGAAGGGGTCACCATGTCGGAGCTGGAGTATCAGCCGCGATAATGGGGTGGGGCATGACACCGGGCCATAGTTCCGGTAATTTACACCAGTGTAAATAAAAATAGATAAACTAGAAAATAAAAATAAATGCAATAAATAAAACTCCAAGAGCTTAATGATGGTAATTTACACACTACCATCCTTGGCAATCGGCTGAATCTCCTCTCTTGCCGTATAGGAACAAAGGGTGAATGACGAGCGTAGCGCGAATGAGACAAGACCCAATAGATGGCCTTTACACCAGCGCGTACTTGTGAAAAGTGGATGCTATTCTGTGTCAGACGGGCTGTGTGTATCCGGCGCAGAGGACTCACGTCTCGTAGAATTTCCAGGGAGGTGCCAGATTCAACGGAAGAAAGGAAGTTGGCCACCGTCGAATTACGGGGCCATCGGCCAATGCCATCGAGCTCGGGCTCGTCTTTCTGCATCAATTCCTTTGTGATCACCTCCAGGGCCTTGGAATAGTCCGGAGGCTCACCTCCGTCGCACGCTACGCATTCTTCAATGCCACCTGAAGGTGGTTAGAGTAAGTCTGGAATAGGTGAAAAGCGCTCACCTATTTTCACCTCTCCTTTGCCAGTGACGAGGATGATAGAGGAGGAAAGCCGTGGGTGCTGGACGTGCTTGGATGTGAGGTAGAGCAAACCATCAAGGATCTTCCATGGACATTAGCATGGGGATGGACTCCGTTATGTAGAACGATGGGGAGCAAGTGCATATTACCTGGGCAAGGACTGCAGCAAGCTGTATTTCGAGCAAGTAAGCTTCGCAGGCCGCCAGATGGTCCAAAGAAATCTGAATGTCGTGGTAAAGAACGGACAATGCTCCCTGATCCACGAAACACTCCTGCGTCGATAAGATATTCGGGTGTTGCATATCTTCCAGAAAGCGAAGGGTCTGTTGGATATCGTCTACCTGCACTGTTTTGATCGCTACGAGCCGTGTGGCTGAACGACGAGGAGAGGCGATGTCCAACGGCCCACCCAGATCACATTCATATATCTTCATATAAGTATTCCAAGGTGACTCCTCACGGACCACCAACGCCGTGTCCAGTCTCTTCCCATATCGGATTAAGATTGGAAGAACCAGAGGCTTTATCCCTCCGGAGATCCGTTTCCTGTATGGACTTGGCTGAACGGGGAACGCATTGTTCTTTGCCCGAGAAGGCGTGGACAGCCAGCTGGCATCAGATTCACTGGTTTGAGGACTTCTCATGGGCCCTTGGGCGACTGCCATTTTGTCCGTGTGTGTGGAGGAAGCAGACATCCTTGAGCCAGGCTTGGTTGGATGGGGAAGCTGCGACGGCTTATAGACAATAAAGAAAGAATGGCCAAGGAGTAGATGAGGCCAGTGTTAGCACGGGGTCCCGGTACTTATAGTTCTGACCATCCACTATGGGAATGGTGGGTCATAGCGCTGCCTGATATCTCTGGAGTATAAAGGATACCTACCTTGTCCGTATTAGACCGCCTTGGCCTCCAGTTGAAACTCCGGCAGAGCTCTAGTCATGGAATCACTCCAGTTCACACAAAGAGAGGCTCAGCTGGCCGCAGAACGACGGCTTAAATACCAAGGTTCAGCCAAAGTCAATCTTGCGGAGATACACTTTGACTTGCATTCGAGTAGACAGCTGGATAGGAGGAATGTCGAACGTCTCAGCAATATATTTCGCGAGGAAGGATGCCAGAACCTCACTGTCGAGAACCGCATCCCCGCCATCATTTCGCGCCAAAACCTGGAAATAGCGCTGACGATGGCTAATGTGAGTGCCCAGGCACTGTTGGCGTCGCCGGAATCAGAGATGCCTCATCTCCGATTTCCAGCGGGACAACTTCACGGGCTTCACGGCCGCCATCGACTGGCAGCTGGGTTCGAGGTCCTGCCACCAGGCCGTCGTTGGTGGGTGGTCGATCTGTATCTCGAAGGTAACATCTCCTATCCCCACTCATTGCGGGCCGAGCACTGATTCTGCGAGATAGATATGGGTAACGAATTGAGGACCACGCTGGTGGAAGAGTATTCAAACGAGAAACCGCCGAGTGACGGCGAGATCTACCGCAAGATTCGGCAATACGCGAACGACGGGAACCTTTATGGGGAGCTACGGTGGAAGGCACGCCTCTGTTCGAACAGCCGGCGACGGCTTGAAGCTCTCATGAAGAACAGTCGACTCCGCCATGCTTTTGATCGTGTTTTAGGTATACCAGGCCATCGAAGTGCCATGAGGATCAGCATGATCCACCGCATTATGGCCGTAAAATGTGAAGAGGTCTGCGTCCCCAGCTGGTCTTTGCGGACAGAGCTGATGGTTGCAGGAGATTGCCCATTATCTCAATTATGTGGCGGACTTTTGGTCCTTATTGGTAGACAACGATCTGCCATCTCTTGCCAGAATTGACCAACAGACGGTGGAAGTGCTGCAGCTCATGGCCCCCTCGGTCGAGTCCGCTGAAGTGCATGGACTCGTGGTCAGCGGCCAGGCGTTTTCGAAGTTCGAGCTGCCCGAACGCGACGCCATTTGGAACAAACTCCGGTCGTTTAATGGCTTAATTCCATCCCTCTACGCTTTCTTCGAGGATTTCAAATGTTTCGAAAACTGGACGCATTGTTTGAAGCGAATTTTTCCTGTGACAGAGGCCACCTTACGTGCCACAATGGAGAGACAGTGGGAGCCTCCCAACGATGACGCCAATACTTGCCTTGTCCAGCATTCTCACTCCGAGTTCTCCCGTTGGACCGAGCCGGTCACCACACCATTTGACCTTTCGTATCGTCAGATGTGGATGTACGCGATGCGTCACTATCCACAGATGCCCCAGGACCCCAAACGCCAGACCAGGCTGGCGAAACCGGCGGCCGCCACGGCCGATGAACGCGCCGTAGTCGATATGGCCTCCCTCGCTGGTCAGCTCGGGTTTCGATCTTCCACAATTGCCGCCCTCCGGCAGCGCTCACCGGACCGAGCAATCGCCATGAATGCATTGCTGCAAGCGCGGAAGCCGGACCGGTTTACCTATGATGCCACTACGTTGGAAGCCCTCATTGACCGGATAACGTCGTGCTTCCAGATGGCGAGGCCAAAAGATGGGAACGCTGTGCCTCCTACTCTCCTCAGTCCTGCTGTGAAACAAAGGGCCCGCTGCGGGCATCCTACGGTCCAGGATCTGTCACGGGACTGCCCATACCTCTTCCTCCCATACATGCACACAACGGACGTAACGGATCGGGTCACCACGTTTTATGTCCGGCGATGTGTCTATCTTGCCTTTTTTGGTCCGGCCCCCACCTTTGGTGGAGAGATAAGCCGTTCCGACCTCTTCGTGCCTCCCTCCCCGCCTAGCGTGGACATGTCCCCTTTGATCACGCCCGCCCATGGCGACATGGTCAGTACTGGCCATCCCTCCGCCAGAGAAGGAGCCACCGGAAGTCAACCGTCTCAAGCCACAGGTCAGCCGCCGCCCGCAAGCAACGGCGACTTGACTAATCCAGAGGAAACTGGTATCGCACAACATGCCGTTGTGTTACAGTCCACTGAACGGGAACCTCGCACACCTGTCAATGAAGGCAGTCCCCAGCCGTTAGAACGTCATCTGCAAATCTCACGGCCGATCACGCAGTTCGACATGGCCGGGGTATTGACGGCTCGGAATAGAGCACATGTAGAAGGAGACGTTCCGCACTTTCCTGAGACCCAACCCGAGACCCCCGAAAACGAGGAGTCTCCAGAAGCTGGTGGCCAAAGTGCTCACAGAAGCAACGGTGTGCGAGAGGGTACCAGCCAAGAACAGACTGAACACTCAAGCACACCATTGGCACGGAATACCCCTGCCAGTCAGCAGCAGGCCGCTGATGCGTCCATTCCCGGGACCCAACAAAGCACAATCCGGCCAACTGCAGAGGAAGTCACCCCGGCAGAAAGGGAGAGAGGATATGGCCTTCAAGTCTATTCAAACACTGCGTCGCAGGAGCGGAGCGAGACGGAGGGAACTCCCACGTCCCATTCTAGGCGGCCCCATCCGACCCATGACACAGGTATCGATCAGGCCTATCGGGCCCCTATTGATACGGAAGCAGAAACTGATGACATGGTAGGGGATATAATCCGCATGGACGCTGAACAGAGGGAGATGGGCGACCAAGGGCAGGCGACAGCTGAGCCACAACCATCGACGAGCAACAGCCCGGAGAGCCGGCGGCTTGAAGATGCTAGCCACGTAGAGAGTGAGAGAGCTGCCGCTCTGGCGCGGCTCCAGGCAGGGCAGAATAGCCCCACCGGGATAGATATTGCCCCCGGTTCCGGGCATAATCCCCGGCCCAACACTCAAATAGATATCACTGGGTTGCTGACGCAGAGGCGGGAGGGGGCAGCTCATTCGGATGTCAACACAACCGTTGATCACAGCAGCCCACAGAAGACCAGCACCAGACCTCACCAGCGGCCATCCAAGCCTGCAGGCATAGGGAAGAAGCGAAAGAATCCTAAGCCAAATACACGAGATGCCAACCGCGATGGTACCCGGGATGCGGCGATAGCTGACCATCTGGAGTGGGAACTGGCGGAAAACGGCACAGGAACTGTCCCTCAAGCCTCTCGCAACGGCGAAGTTGGAGGCAACAGACCGGAAGCCTCAAAAACTTCGGTAGCACGCCGGCAAGTCCGGTTTGATGTCTCTAACGAGGAGCTTCCACCAGATGTACCTGAAGGAGCCAGCGCTTCTGGTACCGCCCGTCCTCAGCGAGTCACTCAATACAACTTCAGAAGGTTGGCACGCAATCCGCACAGGGGTTTAGAGGCAGGGGCCGCACAGCCGCCAGGCGATGGCCGAGTGAACATCGCTTTCTACCTCTACGAAAAGGAGCAATGGACGATTGTTAACGTGGTCCGTGTTGACCCATCCCAGCCTTCGGAGCTGATCAGGACAGTGCAGGAATATAAACGACAAGATATGATACTGCACGACATGAAGATGCGTACTGTCGGCATATCGTCCAGTTTCTCAGCAGCTACAGCCGATGGCTCTAATGTCCTCCTGCTAATCCCGCGGAAGACGAAGCGCCAGGTGGGAAGGCAGCAGCAAATCAAACCCCCTATTGTGCGTCGGTGATGGTCTCAATCCTTGGGACGCGAGAATAGATTCTTGGGACTGATGTGGTATTGAGTCGGTGTCGGTCACGGTACAGCTATAATAGAACCAACGTTGTCACAACATGCGAGGTATAGGACAGAGAGAGTTCTGAGTTTTGACGCATGTGCCTAGTCGCCTGTGAGCGAGCAGCTGTGAGTTTGGACCTGGGGACACGGAGATAAAACCACATTCACAAGCCTAGTTCTGTCTTGAGACTCTGGTCTTGAGACCAAGCGGGGCATGTGACCCCGCTGCCAAGATCCTGTCGCTCACGTGCCCTCGCATCCGTACCTTCGCCCTCAGGATTCAGGAGACAGGCTGTGGTTGAAAACAGAAGACAGGGCAGTAGTACGCAAGACAGCGGTCAGTGCTATCGAATCCAGGTTCAATGGAGAAGTTTCCTGAGGTTAGAGCAAGGTTTACCAGAGATCTACTGGCGTTACTGATAAAGATAGGAAATTATCTCTATAATATTTCAGCTACTTGACTTTAAAACCCTCAAGGCATGCCATCGTGTCTGCTGGAAGTGGTGTCGGATAGCCACAGAGTTCTTGTTTATTAGATTTGTTCGTCACAGAGGCAACCCGGAGCATTTTAGTGCCATTCTTGCCCGAGACAACCTGTCTGTATTCATCAAAGTCATATCAATCGGGCCGGCGGTCGATGTAGGCCGCGATGTGTTGAGTTGGGTTTGTTCCGATCGGGTTCTGCAGCATTTAACTGTACGGCCAACGGTTGCTGGTGTTCGCCAAGTTCGTCAACGAGAGTTCGCAACCACGCTCACAGGCATGGATTCTCAAGGTTCTCCAATTCTGCCGGCCCTCCAAGAAATTCGGCTCATTACCACTGAAGCGCCCTATACGCCTTTGCACCTCTTCAATAAACTTCGAACTCTTCACATCGACATGGAGGATATCCAATTGCCGAATGGCCTCATATGGGAGTCGTTGGCGAAGCTGCACTTGAGAGGGACTGTCAACCTCCACAAGTATGTCGACAACTTGGTTGCATTCTTCGAAGGCCATAGACAGCTCAAGAGTTTGCACCTAGCCATTGTGTCCCCTCTCAGACCTCTTAGCCCTCTACCAAACGTTCTATCGGAAACGATCGGACAGGTTCTGGGTTTTAAACTGTGTACCGAGCTGGTCGAGCGGATCATGACCCGTGCCCACATGAATGCCGACGGCCATGAACGATCATTATTACGCAATGTCCATGACGAATTAGAGAAGTCCACAGATGACGAGATGGCAAAAGCGATGCGTCAGGATGTTGTCACTGCGTTGCGAGTACTCTTGGGATACGAATTGGATGTATACACTCTTAACCTAGAGAGGATACGGATACCACTCAAGAACCCCTCTCAATTCGAGCTAAGCACTTCGATTGAACATTTCTGGGAAGACGAGCCAGCTATCAATGGCACGACGTTTCCGGGAGATTACACGTCAAAGCTCGGGTTGTGGAGGAACAATGAGCATAAAAGAAGTTTTAGTATTTTCCGTCTATATGATGAGGACGGTTCAATCTTACAGCTACAAATGCCCGAGTATGTACTACCTATTCCGGGCGGCACAGGACACTGATTCCATGATAAAAGTTCCAATCTAACCCGCAATTCTTTTTTAGCTTTGACTATGATCGCGATTGAAGACGCTGTTCTTCTCTCTTTAGGTCCATATCAAAGCCCGGAGGAAGCTGAGCATGCCCCCTTGAGGTTACGCTGGTACGCCAAAAACTTACAAGCAGGCGGCGAGGAAGGCCAGTGTCATGGTGGAGCGTGCCCATCAGGAAACACTGCCCTTATAGCACTCTTTGGCCCTACATAAGCTCTTGCGGAAAGGTAGACCCTTTAGGGGGATATCACGGCATATAACATAGAAAGCGACAATAGAACTCAGGATTCTGCAATTCAGAGACAAACGGATGATGTTGGATCATCCTGTTGGAACGAAACCCGGTGAAAAGACATCACTCAGGAGACATCATGAAACATCCTGCTGGCACAAACTCTCTACGCGATATATTTCTACATAGATGTACCTCGCTGTTTCCAATATCAATTTGCCGTCCATGCAATGAACATCAATCGAACAGGGTAGACGCGGAAAAATTTGTCACAGCCACTGTGCAGCTTACTATAAATGCCATTACTCGCAGGTCCCGAAAACACAGGCAGTTGAAAGAGCGCGCTATATTATACTCCTATACGGTGACCTCATGTAAGATACAGAGAGCCTATGGAAAACAGAGTCGCAAGGCCTCGGCCAAGTGAAGAAGCTTGAGCCGTTAGAAACCTGAACCTGGTTTTGCAGGAGCTCCTTTGTGTCCAGTGGCTCATCTCAATTAACTGGCATAGGTCTTGCTGACAAGTGAAAGGCCCAAGTGCATATTGTTCTGGATATCTTCAGTGTGAAGGATTAGGTATTTGGATGCAGCCAGCTTGATAGCAATTAACCTCCTTCTGAAGAACAATAGCCACGAATCAATGACGTATGGGAAGAACCTATGCAGATGATGCGGGAGTCCCTACCGTTCACCCCAAATATTGGCCAACTCAACTAAAGCCATATGTCATGATCACGTGATATCGGAGAATCGGCGGAACCGGTCCGAGGCCATCAAGGGGATGATCAGCTTCGCTTCGTACAGTTGCCACTTGTCTTATGGGTCTTGCTCCTGACGTTTGTCAGAGAACGGAATTTGCTTTGTCTGGTATCCAATCGATTAGGATCATGCAGGAGTCCGACATATCAACTAAGCGCGGTACAATGTCAGTTATCCAAAAGACGAACGAATCGACATATATTTTTCTCAAAATTGAGGACAACACATTGGATGACATAGACAAATCTGTCCACGTGGGAAAGCAGATTGGTCTTAGTTCCTCTTCCCCTTCCTGCAATCTTGGAGCATTGGAGAAAGTCCCTCTTGAGGTTATCCACTTGATTCTTGTCCGGCTTGACATCCAGTCGCTGATCGATTTTCGTCTTGTCAACAAGAGAGCAATGATGATGATAAACTCAATTCCACAGTACAGACGTATCCTCGCTCACGTACCCGCCTCGATTCGCGGAAGCCTCAATATAGAATCTGCACGATTCTTCTCTTGCCAGGAGCTGTTTGAGAAACTGTGTACCGCTAAGTGTGACAGCTGTGGCGACTTTGGTGGCTACCTCTACTTGGTCACTTGTCGCCGCGTTTGTTTTTTATGTTTTACTGGGAAGAGTGACTATCTTCCTCTGTCACGGATGGATGTCATGCGCAAATTTGGACTCGATTCCGGACATATAGCCGGTTTACCTCGGATGAAGAGCTTCCCTGGTCTTTATTCACCCCGCGCGATTAAATGCCGACGACGTCAGATTCTCTTCGATCATTCTGCTGCTCAACGAGCTGGGATTGCTGTCCATGGGAGCATTGAAACCATGGAGAAGTGCGCGTCGGCGACGTTATCAAAAAGGCTGGAGGCCTACAGCGCGAAAGTGTCCTTTCGCAGGACAAGTGGAACGCACTCGCGACCACCCAGATCTGAAGACCCTTTCGATGGACGGACTTCTAATCCGAGGCGCTTCATGGGTATTATACGTGCTCCATTCTTTGATGGACAAACCGGGCTTCCCGAGTGGGGATTCCATTGCCTTGCTTGCAAACCTTACCATTATCATCGACCGCTTCATTGGCGTCGCAAATATACGATGGATACTTTCCGAGACCATATCGATGAATGTGGTGAAATAGTCGAGGGGAAGCACATCCGTCGAATACATCAAGGCGTTTGAGAGGCTGTCGAGAATGATTGAATCACTGGCATATATTTTCAAGTGGTGGATAACACTACTACAGAACAAATCTGAAAGGAGGGTTTCTTCCTCCCAACGCTGCTCCGCCCTCAACTAGCGTTCTCTGATCTCCGCATTTCGTCCTTGCCGGGCTTCACCATATGCCGTGAGCACATGTGGACAGAAGGATCCAATGGCTCCTGCTTCACGGGAGAGCATTTGACATTCGTCCCTTGTCTTTCCTCACATTGCTTGAATTCTTCGTTCTTTCTGCAGCCACAGGTGTACTTCCGATAGTATTGAGTGCACATCCCGATCTAATGAGTATTTGATTAGAGCTGCACAGAAACTATGTTCAGGGACTGTCGTCCTACTATAAAGGCGTCCAGCCCGTCACTTTCTGTTGGCTATGGATTATATGCTTTAGCCTAGACCTGGGATAATCAGACAGGTGCCTTTCGTAAACGGGGTGGAATCATTATAACTCACTATGTATATTTTTTTGTCGCTGGGGAGGTTTGGGGGGATGCAGCGTAAAGAGGGATTGCGTCGTGGAGCTTTGCCTTTATATGGTGTCTTTGTCCTCCCAAAAGGTACGCTTTGGCCTACGCGCCTCAGCTGAAAACCAGAACAAGGGATCCCTGTCGCACACAGAAAATCGTCTGTGGAGAGAGACGAGGGCTAGTTATTGAGCTTTGGGGAATGTCACAGACGAAGGTCCGAGCACTGGGCGTCGAATCCTAAGTTCCACAGAACCGCCGATTTTGTGATGGATGCGGCGGCTTTTGGCATCACCTCGTTTCGGATTTGACCAACCAATCGTACGGACACCGACCCCGCGGGGCCCTACCGCGAGGCTCTCAACATATAAGTAGTGCGATGTGTGAAGAGCTATCCCAACCTAACGATCTCACCACCCTTCGCGATTGATACACTTGAGAAATTTTGCCCGCGAAATGGGGACCCCGCAAAGGATCGAGCTACTCCAAGCCGAAGTTGACGAGACCGACCAAAGCTTTTTTCGCCTTCTGGTCGACAATCAGTCCATTAAATACATTACCATCGATCCTGGCATCTACAGCGCCGAAGATATGTGCTTTGGCCCTTCTCTAGTCTCGATCTTGCCAGCCTTTCCACCGGGAGACTGGAACGATGGGTTGGTTACTAAAGACGCTAACGGCCAAGCATATTTTGCTTCCGCTAAGTTGACCCAATTCCCTGGCGTGCAAAACCACTGGCATGGAACATATGTGGACTGCTTGGGGCTTTCAGTCAAACGAAAATTACGGACGGGGCTCTATGAAGTCAACTGCCCATCCCTCGATGGTTCTCTCGTCGCTAAATTCGCCCGTTTCCCCTGGGAAATTCAATACATTGAGAACGAAACCTCCGCATATCAATGGATATCGGGGTATGGCATCGGACCCCGGTTTCTAGGTCACTTGACCGAAAATGGCCGGGTGATCGGATTCTTAATGGAATACATATCCAATGCGAGGCACGCGGGCGCTCAGGATGTTGGTATCTGCTGGGAGGTCTTGTCTCGGCTACATGGCCTAGGGATCCTTCATGGCGATACAAATCGATTTAATTTCCTCATCCACGACTCTAGAGCGACATTGATTGATTTTGACACAGCTCGGAAATGTGACGATCCAAATATACTTCAGCTGGAGCTGGAGAATTTACCAGCATGTCTGGAAGATAACTCGTCTAGAGGAGGCGGAGGCCTGCTCTGAAAAGGCCGTGCTAGTTTAACCGCGATCAGATGTTATCCTACCTGTCTAGGCTAATACCCATGTTCGATTGAATTGTACAATAACAAAGGGTTAGTATGGCAGATAACTTTTCACTACAACACAAGTAGAAGCCAAAACCTGGTTGTAGTAGATTGAGTAATTCTACTTAAGATAGCCCCCTCTTGTGAACGAGGCTCTTTCTCAGCGTTCATGGCTAAGGGGAGCCAGTTATGACTTGCCGTTGTGTCCGGGAACATGAACGGGACACTGTCACACTAATTCTATCATTGTTGGCTGCGCTGAGTGTGTTCGATCAGGGCATCCGTCCTGAAAGTTGTTGATCCCATACACCCAGGAGGGCCCTGTAGCATGCGACATAGATCTCACCATACGAAAGTAAAAGACACGGGAATAATTCTTCCATCCAGTATTTCAGCTAGAAGAGCTAATATCTCCAGTATTTTTCGACATGGTATTCATGAACCGATCGATGTCAGCAGATTTCCTTGCCTCCTCTTCTTTGAGTGACCTTAGGGTTTACCCCCAATGGGTGGTTAATTAACGTAGATGAGAATCTCTCATGCTATTTTAGTGGGCTAATATATGATCTCTGTTCTAAGATCAAGGCGGCTATGCATGTATCCATCGAGTGCTATATATTCAAAGAATATGTCACAGCCACCGAGAACCGGATCATGACCAAACCCACGTGTAGTTCTCATAGCTGGTCCTGATCAGGCAAGAAATATGTCTCATGGACTTCAAAGCCGCCGCTAGGTTGTCGGTTCATTGTAAGCTGCTGTAGAGAATGAAACCCCCTGAGTGCTTCCAGGCTGCTCAGGATTGAATCTGTAGTGCCTTTCGCAACGTATATGCCTTCATCATTCATACGCTCGGCGAGAATCCAGACATCTTCCAGGTGAAGGGACCACCGGGACCCATTATGAAAGAAGGTAAACTCTTCCAAAGTCGAGACAGATAACCAACACTTCGAAAGTTCCACACGACGGAGCCGGGGTAGAGGGATGCTGCTCATGAAAGATAACATGCCTGGGCTTTCCGTGAGCCGAAGTTCCTCGAGGCCATCTAAGGCCTCTCTGACCAGAGTCCGAAGGTGCTCTTGCTCTGTTGCGGCGCGTGAATAGAACCCATACACCTCAAGGGCACGTATAATTACTCCGCTCTCTTTGGCCACCAGCAGAGCCGTGGCTATTTTTTCGAGATGATTCGGGAATAGCGGCGGTCCGTCCAGCAGCATCCTGTTGATAATCCACCGGAAACGACTGTCTATACGATCGACAAAACTGATCCGGATCGTGTCAAGGCAAGGGAAGCGCGGGAAGGATTCAAGAAGGGTCATTGTGTCTAGGTCGGCCCCAAGGATGTCCTGTTGCTCTTCAGCAACAGAGTTGAAGTACTCAAAAACATCCGCGTACGAAATCCCTCTCCTTTGAACGTTTCCAAAAAGGTCCATCCGATCCCTCGTATATTCCGCAGGGGTGTAGAGACAGGAACTGAAAGTATCCCAACGGGTCGCCACTGACGGCCTGCAGTCAGCACATGCTACAAACTGCGGGATGGCCTGGACTTACGGGGATCAACAAGACTAGCAGCTTCATATATGATCTCTCTCACGTGGGAAGCCATGACGGATCTGGAGACTTCCAATATACGGGTCAATCCGGCAATAGAGAACCCAGTCCTAAGGGTCCGGAAAAGCACGGGGACGCAGAGCTGTCGGAGTAGCTTATTCGCACATGACAGGTTCATCAAAGTTTCCCTTTCATCGACATATCGAATGATGATCTCGAGCAATTCGACCGGCAAGCGGCCAAACTGAGCACGGGGTTGGAACTGCACCATGGCCGTTGTGACTGCTCCAAGGTATGTCCTGATGGACGGGCTCGAGCAGCCTATGTATATATATCGACTCTATGAGGGCTCGCCGATGTTGGCATACACCCCTGCTTGCCCACCCATGATAGAATTGGCCATGTAGTATAGTCCAATCCACGGCTGGGTATACAAGGTCCAGAAAATACCGTTGGATGTAACGTACGGGCATTCATATTCAGGGATAAATATCATATGCTCTGAAATCAATAAAACTGGGTAATTTAATAATTTAATACGATTGGAGAAACATGTTCCAGGTTAGGCTGGACTATTGAGAACATCGCGCAATCCGGTTATCTCACGTTGAGGTAAGATAATCGGCACCCAACCCGTCCGTAATACCTAGCAGGACACCCCGAAAATTTCAACCATATAGAAAATCATCGAACTGGCTGGCTGGCGACCAGCCCAGCAGGGATGAGTATGTTGACCGCTTAGTAAGCTGGAGCGTATTGTCCGGACCAATTGTCCCACATCATTGCGGGCTGGCGGCCACCCCTCCTACCACGCCCTCTGCGGGGTCGTGGCGGCTCTGGCGTGTAATCAGATACTTCAGATTGGAAGCGGTTGTAGTTTCCCCAGGCCGGAGTTGCACTGCGACGAAGGTTGTACCGCGGACTGGGCTGCTTGGCCATCGACTCCAGCTGTGCCACTCTTTCTCGTAGATACATCAACTCCTCACTCTGCGGGCTCTCGGCCGGGGGAGCGGATCGCGACGGGGTGGCGGCTCGTGAGGGTGTAGAGCGTGGCAGAGCAAAGCGGACCTCGCTGGCTCTTGATTGCCCCCGCTGCGGACGTGGTGTTGCAGGGGTTGGTGTCTGTGAAGCTACCGAAATCACCTCTGGCTCGTCGTCGCCGTCCTGTGTAACCACGGGAGTTCTGGCCTTGGATGCGGCCAACTTATCCATGAGATGCTCGTAGGGCAGCCCTTGTTCCTGTCGGTACAGGACCTCGCTCTTCAAGGCTTTCTGGTAGATTACTTTGTCACCCTGTAAGCTCGAACCATGTGTGATCCGGCGAATGAAGGCGCGGTCCTCCAGGGTGACCGCCCCATCTTTCCACTTGACCAACGATCGGGTCTGTGGATAGCAGGCGTAGGGCTCCGGCCAGATCAGGTCTAAGGGCTCAACGGACTCTTCATCGTCATCGTCGACCTTCCAGCCAACTCCGATGATCCCAGCCACGTCTGCCCGTGTGAACTTCCAGGTCTCCCTCAGGTTGCCGTCGTCATCTTCGATGATCAGCTTCGCCCGGCCGCGCGGCTGTGTTGCTTTCGGTGCTCTCCCAGGACGGAGATCTGCGTCAATCTGCTGGGCGGATAGTATCTGAGGCACGGCCGCCGGATCATACATCTCGTACGATCCAGCTCTGATGCGGTAGATCGGATGAGTCTCTGTTCCATACTGCACGAATGTCTGAGATCCCGTGCCTTTCTTCCACCAAAAGAGAACCTTGCCGTCGGAGAGAGAGCGCATTTGCTCTCTGGTTTCCGCTTCCAATTCGTCGAGGTCTGTAGCATCGAAGGCATCGGCCTCGCCGCCGGCTGGCGCCCTGCCGGATTGTGATGGGAAAAGCTGAGGCGGCTGCGGAGGCCCATGAGAAGACATCTCGGGCACACTCCCTTCAAACAGAGAATCCATATCCGCTTCATTTGCGGCCTCTTCCTTGATTCCTGGCCTGAATCGGCTTTCCACCATTCCCGGCGTGAGGTTCCACTCCGCGGGGAGGTGGTGCTGCTTGTTGAACTCATCGAACTCTTTATGCATGATGTTGAAGAATTCTTGAGCTTCTTCAATAGTCTTGGACCCGCCGATGGATTCCACGAATGTACGAAACAGGCGCTCGTAGGTGTCAGCGGGAATAATCCCTTGCTTTGGATCGACTCCATGACTTTTGTTTGCGTCCTCAATCTTTTCGTTGACCTTATTGAAAAACGCCGTGGCTGCTCTCATATCCGGCTCGGGTGACATGAACTGGGCTTTCAGGTCATCGTGGACGTCTCTGGTGGTCGCCTCCCGAATGATGTTCACTACCCAGACAGTAGGCTCCAAAGAGGGGCTGTTCTCCCGTCTCCGCTTCCCATTGTCCGTAGAAGACTCAATGACCTGAGGGGTTGGACTGGGATCTGGTCCTTGATTGGAAGATTCGCCTTGTGACATGACTGATGGATAAGCTTGATCTGTAGGAGTGGATGCTGAAGGTGTCAATGGCTATGAGACCGAGATTTTCGGCCGTGGGAGGTAGTCTTTAAATACCCTTCCTGGACGTGTAGGCCTTCAAGCATACATCTTCCAACGAAGGGATCACCCGTAAGATATGGGAGGGTGGTTCACGTCTCGCCATTGGTGCACACATGAACGGATGGTAAGTTTGTATGTTACCATGGTATTAGAATACGTCGGAAAGATGATGGACCACGTCGTCCACTGTGCATTGGCCAGGCAAGATAAAGCAGAGAGCTCCCTCTTCAAAACACCGGTTGTTTCACCATCCTTCATCAGGCTGTATAGCTCGAATACTTACATCAATGTACGTCTTGGACCCTTGCCTGTCCCTCACGCCTGACGGCTATGCTGACTGACGCAACACACGACAGTCTTCATCACCTCCTGCTCTCATCGGAGGTGACCATCGCGATGGCCACCTCCCAAGGCATGGCTGTCGTCCAGAATGTACCACCAACCTCCATCCTCGCATACACTCCTCGTCCTGGAGATGCCTCTGTCAGCTATGTGTTCTCCGGCGTATCTACCCTGACAGACCTCCCACCTCAGCGAACAATGGCTTCCACTCCTAAGAACGACGCGGGAAGATCGGCCAAGAGCACAGGGACCATGTGGCTTCTCATGGGATTGGTTATGCTTCAAAGTCTTACATGACGCCTCTGTGGATGCACCAATTTCTACGTAGGCATACAGAGTGCACTTAGGAATCGACGTTTGACATTATATACATCCACAACTCACGGACATCAGTATCGATGACCTTAGATCCGTCACCTTGCGCTACCCAGAGATGTGAGGCGTATAGTCCATCGGTGGTAATGGGATGTCAGCGTTGACGCCTTGAAGGAACGTGATGGCTTGGGCGAGACCCGCAGAGCACTGAGCGTAGGTCTTCTCGTAGCAGGCGGCGGCCGACATCCATTTGTCCGCATCTCGTTTGTGGGAATTGGTCATCTCTTCAAGAGAATTTATTTTGCGCTGGAGTTCTGCTTCCTGGTTGGTCATGCGTTCCCTGCTCTCCTGTAGTTCCTTGACTAGAGATACTAGAGATTCTTTTTCTTCCACCAACACCTTGACCTTCTCTTCCATAGCCCTGACCTCATCTGAGAGCCTATCGTTTTCAGCCTTCAACGCGGACACTCGCTCTTGAAATGGATCACGGATGACTCCCTAAGATGACGGTCAACTGAGCTCAGCAATGAAGAGGAAGATACTAACTTTGAAGGATGTATCGCGATGAACAGCGCGGAAAGACTTACCAACCTCGACATATAAGGTAACATATGCCCCCACGGAGTGCTTGCTCAGCTGTTTGTCGAACAAGGGCGAAAGCGAGGGATCATCGATTTCCCAGGTATACTGTGTTTCATGATCTGGCTTTAGCCGAACTTCGTCAGGTTTGACCCGTAGTCCTAGAGTTTCCTCTACATTTCGTTTGTGTCTGTTGACAGAGCGCAGTCAAGGGTGTCATACCAATATGAATGGCCAGCCGCTCCCGACATTTGACGCGCCAGGATGTGCGTCTTTGGTTAGAGGATCCCGAAAGGCAGCCCTTTACGCTTTCCATGTCTGCTTCACTGGTGGACGTAAGGGAAGGATGAGAGGGATATATTCTTAAGCATTGGTCCGTGGGAAACCTACGCCAGCTTGGGGACTATATACAACTTTTATGGACCAGTTCAGCCATCTCCTCATGGTCCTAAGTCAGGAAACGTGGAGAGGTTATGAAAATGATCGCTCCTCTAGCCTTCCCTCCTCTCATACGGCGCAATGCGACGTATTCACGACCGACAGATCCCACCAAGGCTGAAGTAATTCACCATGTGGCTTTGCCCACTCATCCATTGCTTACCACCTCGGATACCAATCTGGTAGCCAAGGGAGAAGCGTAGACAAAAGCCTCGGCCGGCAAGCTACTCCACGTATTGTCGGACCAACCCCGTGAAATTTTACGAAAGCCCCACACATAATCGAATCGAACCATCTATTTTTAAACTGATTATTACATTCACCAAGTTTAAAGCAAAATGGTCAGATGATCTCGCCAGGATTCGAACCCCTGGTGGTAACATCGGCTTAAAGTATATGGTATAATACCGCTCTAATACCATAAGTTCGTCCAATGTCTTGGCTGCGGGGCAGCGAGGTAATAATCCATACACAAGGGTTATCGGCGTCTACGGTTGTGAGATAGATTGTCGAGGTTAGTTTACTTTCAGGTAGGCATATCCATCAATAGCCTGGGTTAAACCAAGCCCATAACCCTGCACGTATCGATCAACAGGAGTCCATGTGCCGACGATGAACGACAAATCGAAGCTTTGGGTCCCTACCGATTGATGACATTAGCGCTTCAATTGGAAATTAGGCGTAATTATTGGTAATCCAGGGGTACCTGAGGATAGGCTCGTATGTGGGTCCAACAGAGGGCTGGTTTTTTTCCACACATCTGAGGGTTCGGCCCGACAGATTGGATCGGACCCACCTTAGCTTACGTGGATACCCCACATAGACGGTTCGGAATACCCACCGGCCGCTTTACGAAAATATCAGGTCGCCCAAATAGTAGGGTTTTAGAGATACATACCACCGACTCGTAAGATATTCTTGGTGAGCAAGTTTGGTCGGTAAATTACACTAACGAAGAAAGCCCCCAGTCCCTTTTCCAGGCCATTGCAGGATCGGTCTGGATAACCCAGCCACGACTTTGGCATTCCTTTGGCCCGCTTACTATCGCTGTGATCAAGTCCGCACGAGTTCGGCGGTGTGACCTTGCTCTCGTGGCCAAAGTAGCAAAGTTTCACTCACAGGCCTCCGCGCAGCCCTCGACGAAGCATATTCGCAATGAGAATCGCACAACAGGTCACAATTAGTTTCGGGAAATGGCCCCTCACTGCATACACATGCCACCAGATTGAAATCATCGAGCCCACCGCGCATACCAGGTGTGTCAATAGAAACACTGCGTACACCCGTCGTCTGACCATCGGAAGGAACAGGAGACACAAAATGAAGCACCCTCCCTGCAGAAGTTAGAAAGTCTAGGATAACCTGCAAGCACATGTACATATCACCCACCGCTAGACCATAAAATTGAATCATATCTGATGGGTCAAAATCGATTTCTCTGAAGACAATAATGACATGAATCGTGGCCTGAATCACCGCTGCGAGCCCCGTGGTTCGGTGTATGAATCCATATGGCTCCGGGTTGGTGCGGAATAGAGAGATCAAGTTGGCAAGTGCGAGGTAGGCGGCACGGGTTGATACCTCCGGCAAGGGTCCTCTAAGGAAAAGGATGCACGCCGTTGTCGCGTTGAATAGAAGAGAGACGCCCCAGCGCAAAGGCGCAGAAGTCCAAGCTTGGGGCATGCGTCTCCTGAGCTTGGGATAAAGAACGTGCCGGAAGATATGATACCCAACGCACATACACGACAGGAGGCGCATACAAATAAACAGCCTGGACACCGACAATGTAGCAATAAATATCATAAGGATGGAGCGGCCTATCCGGCTGACCGGCACCATGGCACGGGCAAACTTCTATTAAATATGTTCCGTTTAGCACAGAAGCAGGCTGAGGGAGATAGCTAATATATATACACATATGAAGTAAAGGTGGAACAGTCAACATGTGACGTTGGGACCGAATAATTCTACCATTAAGGTCGGTTCGGTTCCAGACTAGAATCCCTCATGACTGGTCATCGAGTGCCTCGTCCGGCCCGGACATATTGAGCCATTCCTCTAAGACTTCTTCCTCGTTCTCATCCTGGCAGCCGAACCATCCGATGCGACTGACATCTACCCTTTCCCCTATCCGACCTTCTTGATGGGGAATGCCCTCGGACGGTGGCCAGCGCGACGCCAGATATGCAAAGGACACCAGTAGTTGTATGAGGTCCTTTCGGTCCTCTTCTGTTGCCCAGTCGTGAATCATATGGTAGCTATAGCATCGCTGAACATGGGAGTTGTACGATTCCTGGTCCCTCCATCGGTTAGTTCTGAGCTTGAAATCTGGTGGTGTGGTGGTATACCAGGAGATGATCCGGCGGCGGCCATGATTGGTCTTCATACGAGCTAAACGTACGAATGCCGTCTTCGCTCTCCACGAGAAGGTAAACTTTGCAATTATGAAAGCAGGCAAGTTGAAAGGCTGCATCTATGACCCTATCGACCATTTCCACGTATCCACGAGATCGGCCAGGTTTGGAAGAAGCCATTCTGACCTGCCTGTAATATGGAGGAGGCAATAAGTAGAAATTCTGGACGAAGGCATATACCAAGGAGTGCGGGAGAAGACAGTCTTAAACGTACGTCGCCCACGATCGGCGAAAGGAATCTACTTCGCCAGCCAGCAAATCAGAAACACAGCTACGTATCCATTAATCAGCCAATAGGATGCTACTCTCAGCCAAAACCCCAACCTAAGCTTCCAACGGGTGCAATTTGTCAGCAGGATCCACAACACAGACACGCTTCTTGGTCCCTTCCTCCGTGGAGGACGTGCGTTTCCTCCGCTTCCCGCCCCCCACGCGGTCACAGGCGCTGCAAGGCACGGCGGCTGGAAGCCCATGGTCTGGCCGCCCAAATGGGGAATCAAGCCGTTGTGCTTTCGCAAATGAGGACGTGCTAGAGGGGAATCCACTAATCCGCCAACGCCGTCGCCGGTCCACGCAGAGATAAATGTTGAGGACCTCGTCGTCGTGCCGCACCAGTATCGAGACTGGCCTGCGATAACAGCCACACATGGAACAAATGTCCTCAACGCCCCTGACAACTCCAAGATGATCAGTATCCGTGGCGAAGGACAGTTTCTCCGGCTGAAGTCTGTGGAGTGCGTCGAGGATCTCTCTGCTGGGGCCTTTGCATTGGATCGTTCCGGACCAGCAGTTATATTGCGAGTCGGACGCCTTTCTCGCACCTTTGTGGACGACAAAGTAAAACCGCCCGGCAAGCAAAGCCATCGCCACCTCCCGCGCCGTCCGGCTGGCCCCAGAGTGACGGGTCACCAGATTTCGGTACTCGTCCATAAGGTCAACATTGTCAATGGTACAGGGAACGTCGCTTAATGGAACATCCAGTCGTATATAGTCTTGCATTGCGCTCTCGTCCAGTTCGTTCTTCATCTTTAGCCACTTGGTCGCCGCGTCCATCTGAGACATGAAGGCAGCGTAACTCCGCTGGAGGAATCCGTTACGAAAGACGTGGTGGAACTTCGATGGTTCGCCGTTCGGGGCTGTGGCCATTCCGGTGCCGATGGAGATTAGCCTGGTGACCGTGGGCCTTGATGGCCAGATCCTTCGAGCGACCCGTCGCGCAATATCAGCGGCGAAGTTATCCTTGAGACCTCCGTCCTGGAACGCGCCCTTCGGTCCAAGATCGGCGGTGGAGAAGTAGCTCCCCTTTAGTTAGACTTTCGGACTGAGTTCGAACATCGGGGGAGACGGGAGCACTCACAACGGAGCTGCGGCTGTCGCCCGAGCCCTGTAGCCTGTTAGAACCCACCGGTTGGTCTACACGTCACTTTGACCTACACTTCCCAGATCAACGGCTCGTCATCAATGTCCTTCGCGCGGAAGATTTGGTACTCTGTTTGCTCACCGTTAGCGACATCCTCTCGACCTCGGACTCGGATGCTTGACCGTGTTCATCATCAATGAACCAATCTGCGGCGTTAAAGTTGCCGAAAATGTAGGATCTCGTCTCCTTAGCGATATTTGTGGCGATAACGGCAAATTTAGATCCTGAATAGGTAAGGCTGCGTTCCTTGAGGCCACTAAAGATACTACGTTCCTCGCGGAATGCCTCCCGGAGACAAGCGTCGAAAGTCTGGTTATCGTAGCAGCTGTCATGGAAGAACCAAGATGCCCATTGGAAGAACATGCCCAGAGCGGATTTGTTCCCAAAGAGGAGCCGCGGAAGCCGGGAGAATACGGTCGTTCTACGTTGGCAAAAGATACGCCGGGCGAGACGATCGAAGATCTGGGCGCATGTGGAGACATTCCATCCCATGCCGATCAAGCCGAGAATGATCAGACCACCTATCCCGAGTCAGTCGAGTGGAGCATACGCAGGGGTTTTCTTTGTCTATCACTGCCGCTAGCCGCTGTTGGACGGCGTAAGTCTTTCGCCTCCCGGCTCAATGTGAGACAACTTAGTGTGTGGCGTACCAGAACTGGGACCGATGCCCAAGTCGATGAGATCCCGCAATTTACATCCCGCGCCCAGGCTTTCCTGGACCAAGAGTAGATACTCCAGTGGGATCACACCTCGTACTCCTCCACCATCGATCGCCAAGATAGTTGGATTCATGGTTGGGGGTAGAACGTCGACGGTGAGTTTGTCGGAGGAGTGACACAGGAGACAAGTTGACAGCTCGAAACGGTATTCCGTCCCCGCGACTGGAATGCCGAATAGTTGGGCGCAAGTATCGCAGAGCCCGTGGTGACACTGTCGACAATGTTGCGCGCTCCGGATGAGACAATAAAGGCAAAAAAGGTGCGACTGTACCTTCCTCAATTCGTGACTTAGCGAAAGGAGGGACTCCTTCCGGAAATCTACGGATGACTGAGTCGGGGTAGCGAGGAGGAGATGGAAGCCCTTCACGAACTCCTCTTCCACTAGCGCCGTGATCTCTGTAGCCGCCTTGCCAAGACCCGAATCATGGCAGCTCCACAGTCCCTTGGCGACGAATGGAAGGTAGAGTGTTCTAAAAACACCGCGAGGTTCCAGCACTGTGACCGTTAGCCGCGCCAAGCTCTCTTCCAACGTAGGTACGTCATAGCAGCGGAAACCGGGGACTGCGTACGCATCATATCCGGCACATAATGATCCATGAGTAAGGCGGATGCGACAGCTCTGATTAACGCATCAATGGAGCAACCCGAGCGTACTCCGGCTTCCATAAAATGCGAGACATGATCGCTCAGTCCAACCGACACCGGGCGGTCACGTCTGACGGCCCTGGCGAAGTCGAAGAGATCGCCAGGCGTAGTTTCCATGTGCTCAAGAGAGGACTGGAACAATGCATTCAGATGTCTCGCATTGAAGCCACAACGGTGAGCGCGGCGAATGGCAGCCCTCGATTCTCGCTGGGCCCGGATGGCGTCCCGCAAACGCTCGTATCGGACCGCGCCAGGCAGGCTATTGTCCAGGAAGGTTACATCAACGGCTGAGAAGCACTCGAGTCGCTTGGCCACGCCTGATTGGTTTATTATCCCATAAAATCGTGCGATATGCGGTTCGGCCTCTGCCCCAGCGGTAAGGCCATCTGTCTCCAACAACACGACAACTTTCGGCCTTACTGCGCGCGGCAGAGTTGTAGTCGGTCCAAGAGATATGCAACCGGCTAAGAACTCTGCTGCAGTCACCAACTCATCACAACCGGATGCTATGATGAAGACCAGGTCGGCGAAAGGGAAGATCAGTTGCGTGTAAACGGTTGGTAGAGCTATGGCCGGCCTGCATTGAACCTGGTGATCATCAGGAACCGGCTGGGCCTGGCGGGGCCACGCGGTGGGCCCCGTCACATCCCCATCTGCGAACATGATCGGTTCATTGGTCTCCGCGGACAAGGTCTCACAACGCAGTCCAATGCTGCTGTGGGAACGGGTCCGCCGGATATTATTGTTGGGGAGGACACCCTGGAGTATGTCATCTTTTCCCTTCCCCCCAAGAAATACTGACAAGGATGGGAATTGTTGGCTGGGGCGGGTGAACTCCGACACGACCTGGCCTAGTCGTCCATAGTCTCGAACGAAAACACCCAGATGACTAGTGCCAATTTCGAGCCAGCTACTGTCCACTTTCGCATACATGCTGGTCACCTTCGAGTACGCACACTCTACATTTCGAACAGGGCGGCTCATGGCTTCCATTTATCTTCCCATCTAAGATGTACAAATGCGCAGACATTCTACTGCGGTTGTGATAATTGTTTCACCGTGGCCTATCTGAAACGCTGGATGATTGAGCGTACCTCAGTATTTTATTCTGCGTGGTCTGGGCTTTGGCAGTTAACGGTCTCGAACTTATTCTGCTTTCAGACTAGTGGTATTTTGCCCTATTTCCCTCTCTTGACTAGTTGAGTGGGGAGGCTCCCCATACAAGCCGCCCGCCCCACCATGACAAATTCTTTCAGCCAATGACACCCATGAAACTAGTTGTACTGTTGGTTTCCATAGCTCCAACAGCTTGAGAGGGGGAGGGTTTACCAAACGGCATCGGCGCCTGAATGATGTATGAATTCATGCGGTGGGATACTTGCCATATGATACAAGGCGCCCTGCCCGCGGTGTTCAATTTCACTGTCTTCAGGGCAGCAATGGGTCAGTATTTTTGGCCTCCGATTTCTTAAAGATCGTGGATTTGCACATGCAGCCAGCACCCCTGTTGCGCATCATATCATGGAATGATGTTGAACATCATGGAAACTTGTAGCTATGAGAGCCATATATTTGAACCTTGACTTCCTTCGTTACTGCGACTCTAGACAAAGCTGCCCAGCATGTTGGGATACACACAGTTCCCCCAGTACTACAACTTCCAAGGGGCAGATCTAGCCAATGACCCCGATTTTACTCAGTTCCATTCACAGTTCCTGAACCACGCACAACCTACGGCTCTCCCTACTAGACATGGATCTGCGCCTCTGCCGCAGCAGGAGTCGGGCATGCCGAGTCAAGAGGAGAATACAGGGAATAGGTAAGATGGATATCTGCCGATAGCTTTGCCCCTCTAATTGGAGTAGCACCGAGGACATTGAAGTCGACAAGGACCCTGACGAGTGAGGAACAAACCCTAGCTGAACCATGGATGGATGCCCTAAACAGACCCATATAGGGAGTTACTGAGGCAATTGGCGAAGATGTCGACTTACAGAGCCAACGTCACTAAAAGGCTCAATGGCCTAGCCAACGCTGTCAGCCAACTACAGCAGCTTGAAAGAGCCATTCAATTGAATGACACCCTCGTCAACCGTCGTCTCGAGAAGTTGGAAGAACATCTCGAGAATTCAGGAAAACAGTTTGAAGAGAGAATGAAGAAGATTGAAGAGAGAATGGAGAATGATTCCAAACGGATAGATCATATGGTGGCGGGAGTGAATGACACCAACAAGATCTTCCGAAATGTACTCATTCGAATTGCGAGACGTCCAAGCAGGAGTAACGCCGGTCAGTCGCTTGAGGAGGGTTCTGACACATACGTAGTTGGAGGAGATATGGAAGACTCTTAGTTTTGACAGCCTAAACTGAATACATCATGGATGTACCTGGCCTTCCACGAAAGTTCTATTACGTCTCATCCATGATCGTGCTTTTTCGTTTTTCTTTCTTGGCTTAAAGAATCAGTAGAATATTGTGTAAGTATCCCATGTACAGAGAGGAATATTATCCCTGGCCTTTCTCTGATACTAAGGTACTGTATGGACGAAATTTAATTCTATTAGTTGGGATATTTTACCGCTACGCTGGTCTGGGTGGTGATCGACTGGCTATACATTACGTCTTGGGCTCTCGGATTGAGTTACATGTACGGGGATTTTCGGGTAAAAACCGCCCCCACGCCCTCTATTAGACCAAGCCAACCCATGTTGACTTGCATATCGTATCCGCTTGACCATTGTTTAGATTGTAACCGTTCTAGGCACTCAGCTTCTCGATCTAGTGGTGTATCGTAAACCTAGATGGGTAGCGGGTGGTCGAGGTACTGACCAGGGCCGAAATGGCGCTTAAGTGGGAGTACTGCGGGACTTTAATAAACGGCGGTTGACTCTACACCACTCACCATTCTAGCTAGAAACAAAGCTCCAAACGATGAGTTCACTGCACGACCCTTTCGAGACGCCTCCGGCGCACGAGCTTGATTCCATACCGGTGAGTTCAAATTTTTCATGGCAGTGTGAAGACTATAATACTGAAGTAAAAGAGGCTGGAAACACACCCGAACTGGACGGAATGCAGCATGTCAATCGATTGATGGGGGAACTCCTAGACAACGGTCAGGCCTCTCGGCAATACCAAGCCCATCTGGAGTCTCTGATTGAGGATTGGAAAGCTGCACTGAGGCAGGAGCGCGTACGATGTAGCCAACTCACGCAAGCAATGGAGGATTTGCAGTGGGTGAGGAAGCAGCTTGAATCGGCACTGCGTCATGCCACGGAGGACAATCAGTGGCTTCAGCGAGAACTGCATGTCCAGAAGAGCAGGTCAGAGGATTTGGAATCCCGGGTTGCCGTGCTGTCCTCGCTCAGTGACTCCTTGCTCAACATGCTAGTCCAGGCACGAGTCTCTCAGGACACATCAGTGGACACGGTTGCGTTGTCCCTGGAAGTTCAAAAGCAACAGATGCTGGTTAAGGGCCTGCAAGAAGCGAACAGAGACCACGAGAAGAGTATCCAAGCCCTGCAGGCAACCGTGGATGCTGCCTTTTTCACTCGTTCCTATGACTCGTCATACTGTGGAAGCGACTGTACGACAATACTGGCGACTTCGAGTAGCGTGGGAGAGGAATGCCCGTCTGGACCACCCACGGAGGGCAAGTTTGATACCACATTTGTTTCTCCAGAAGACCTGATAAAGGAGGGAACATGGTATGAGGAATAAGAGTGCGATCTACTACAAATTCCGATGATGATGAGGGACTGGGTCTGGTCTACTATAGCTATCACCTTCATACACCCCAATCCACGAGCCATTGAAACGCATTGTCCAATATACTGATATACATCTGCGAATATCACAAGTAATACTAAGCGGATTCCCGACGGATTCTGAAGATATATGAGAAATCCCACAAGTCTGAATCTATATATCCGTGACACCCCTCTCATTTAATCCGGATGCCTTGCTCTGATGACCAGGGACGGGCTGGAAAGGCTCGCTCCTGCGCAAGCACTTTTGGGAGCGGCGACTCGCTCGTTGATTCCCTCGATAGTTCCCACGAAGTAACGAACATAGGAATATTATCCGGCCGTCTGTCATAGCATTGGATGGTAATCTCAACATATGACGGTGATTTTCTCTTGAACCAGTACATATTTGGAAATACCTGCCGGCATAGCCTCCTCGAACGGGACCAAAGCCCAGCAGTTGCACCTTCTCCTGAACGAGCCATTCCGTTGAGTCCTATGCCAAAGAATAAGAAGGTAGGAAGGCAATTTATTCGAACGCTAAATCCTCTAGATATGAGGACCCATCTCACCGACAGGGTGGTGCCAGGGTAGCAGTGGACTCTACCCTGGAATCGTAGATGAGGGCACCGTACTCTTCTCACTAGCGCCCTAATCAGGCATAGCCGTCTTTTAAAACGCTGAGTATTAAAAAATTGATAATTTTGGCCGTGGTATAGGATATGGGTGGCTTAGTTATCAGGCTAGGGTGACACTAGAATGGGCTAGAATGATGCTCCTACTTCCCTCCTGCTCCGTGGCTGAAGGGATTCTAAATTACACGCTTATGATTTGCTGAGCGCGCGATGGAGGCTATCCTTCTATTAGTGTAACTATACACAAAACTACTTATTACCGATAGAGCACACTATGCAAGGAGACGTTGATTTATATTGATATCAACGCCGATAGTTCTATCATATTTTCTAGATCTTGAATACACGAGCAGTAAATAGGGGCACAAAGAGTTGATGAGATGTCTCCTATCATCAGAATGTCCCAGATGTGGCTCACACTCATACCGTTTGCCAGCAACGAGGTCTAGCCTGGACAGCGAAACAAGAAAAGAGAATGTGCTGACTGAACCTAGGCGTATTGCAACTCAGCCGTCCAGATTAATCGAAACCACCTTACGGACCTAACCGACTTCCTCAGGTCACATCCATTCCACCATACTTATCCCGCTGGATGCCATAACCTAGCGGCTCGATATAGGACCGCGCTGTACCTGTGTAATCCCGTAAGTGTGCTGACACACTGGTCCTCTAGCCTCCTATTAATGAATGAAGTTTTTCGAGGCACAACATATCCATACTGATGAGATCCTTGAGATGGTGACGTACGGATTTGACACCTGTGCCTCCCAAGCTCCAGGCTCCAGCTTCCTGACCAAGACACCTACGATCTACGTACACGTGACGGATCCGATTTCGTACATACATGTAACATGAAGTACGCAGATAGCAAAGGAGGGGCCTTGTTTTTGTGATGTGATTGGTGGATTAAACGACAGTTCTTCCACTAAGCTCCTAACATCGCTGGCGTGAATATATGTAGAGCACCTGGACCTAGACTTCGAGAAACATACTTAAGTCCTTAATTTCCTCTGCTTAATAGTCAAACCAGGTGGTTCTGGTGCCGATATGGATCGATTTTCGCCGACTTCGCTTTATTCGATCACAGAGGAAATCAATCCTCAAGACCATCAGATCTTACGTCATGGAGGGACGTCGTCGAATATTGAGCGTCTTCCTTCACGCCTACAGCGAGCCAAAACGCCCAACCGAAGTACGAGAAAACAGATCGAAGACCTGGCATACGAAGTCAGTTACTTGAAAGCCGAGTTGGCGTGGCATGTGGAGTCTAAGCAAGCTCTCCTCCACTTCCAGGAACAGATGTATCATATCTTTCACAGAATGGAAGATGCGCTCGTGCAGGTGAATACTCGCCTCCAGGAGGCCGAGCAGCGCTACCTCAGCATCTGGGGACTGAGTCCTGTGGCAGGGGGAACGGAAAATATGATTTGATGTGGGAGATTTCATGATGATGACTAGATTGTGCATGTTTCGTTAAATATAATTATGCCCTCCATGGCAATATATCTGATCTCAACGTAGATGCTTAACAAGACCTCAGCACAGAGTATTGCTAGATTACTGAGACGTCAACAGCGACGTGATACGGCAATATATTAACCAAGGCGCAAGTGTTTGTGGCATCCCATACTAGTGCCTGACTCTCCTCTTCTGTCCCTAGCGGTCTTACGAGATACGATAAATAGGTAAATCCTTTATCATTTAAATGTATCCTCGAGGTAATAAAGTTAACAGCATTCATAATCAACCACCAGTAGAAAGATGACCGCCGCCTGCCAGAGCTCCCAACACAGATGCGACCACCAGGACAACCAACATCAACGCCGTAACACACTGCACTAACGCCCCTGGGCAGTCGTCATCTTCCCCCCCTCTCTCAGTGACGAGCGGTGTGTGGAATCCAGTCTCGAACTCCATCACGTTTGAAGGTGAACAAAGATATGTCTGTTCGTATCAAGGGAAATGAGTTCAAGTAAGGCAGTTCTCGACACCAGGATCGATGGGGCTGGATATATTTATCTAGAGACCAGTTGAGCTGGATCAGGAATCAATTCACCCTTGCTTATTACCACTAATCCAGAGCCCAATACTACCGGGATGATCTATTTTGAGGTATATCTATTCCACGACTGCCAAAGTATTCAATTCGCGCTAGAGCGGAGGTTTCTTACAGACAGGGATCCTACGGCCATTTGTGGCTAAATGCCGGGTATAATTGGCTTTCGTAAGGTCTCCATCTGCTGTCGGAATCTCCCCGTAAGATTCACAAGAAGCCGCATTCATCTTCCACCTACCCCACCCCCATAGCTTTGACGTAGCAGACAGAGGGCCCATATCACTGGCCGTCTGGATACGCAGGTATGTGCAGTACATAACGCTTCTCAAAGAGCCAACGCTCGCTCATCCACACGCACGTCCTTAGAAAGCAAAATATTCACGAATTAGTCTTGTCTGAGCTCTGACTTTCCGTGCGGAACTGGCAGTCAACACGGCGCCACATCGCTTGGGCCAGTGTATACAGAATTCGGTCGGTAATCTGATGCTAGATTGTTGTTAGCACACCATCAACCGCCTCACCTGGACAGCCGCTTACCTGTTCGGCGATGGCCACGTCTAATGTGTTGCAGCCGATGAGATCCCTGACAGCATCATGTGTCAGACTGAGATGGTCCAGCCACCAATCCACCTCTATTATGTTCCATCCTTCCGATGCTGCTAGTAAACGAGGATACTGTCTGACGACGTCGTCCACCTTGCGTCTGATCGCGGCTGCCGAGCGTCGGTAGCCTCGAGCTTCGAGTACGTCCGCGACAGCGGCATCAGTGTATCCCCTTGAGTTAAAGTAAACGGTGACTATCAGCTCCTCATCCGCCCAGTCAACGCTCATTGTCGGTTAAAGATGCTCCTCCAGATTGAAGGTGCAGATGGCTCCAATAGATGTTCCTGGTAATTGAAAATATCTGGCACACCAAAACCGAACACGAGGCTTTCTCGAACGGCTAAGTAGATATAGGCCTTCCGTGACGGTCGGAGCCCACGAAACTTCCTGAAGTGGCCAGGATATTAACTACTTATGATGTCCGGATGGTTCCTGCAGATGGGCCAAAAGTCGATCCCTTTGCTTTGACTAGCGTCCAGCTATCTCCCCTATCGACGTAGACCACTCAGCAACAGTTCTGGCCTCTCGTTGTGAACATACAACTCAGTATTGAAGGTTTATCCTGCTAATGTGGCAGTTCAGCACTGGGTCAATGCGCAACACTCCCCATTGCTGTCATGTACCAGGGGTCGAGGTGCACGCTGCGTGTCTACAGCAAGAACGGGTTCCTGTGTCATATATCACGTGATGCCGGTTAATCGAGACCACCTGAGGAACGGAACGAGACGATATGATTACAATACGAGGGAAAAAAGTATTCCCCACCAGAAAGGCCAGATGGAAGATGATGGGTTGTACTGGATGGAGGGCTTTCACGCTAACAAATCTGATCTAGAAGTAGTGACCCTTGCAAGGCTCAAGGTTCGGGTAAATCGGGAAGTTCGGAACAGGAGTACTTTACCATTGGTAAGCGTAATAATACAATCTGGAGCCTGGATCCCACCAACGTGGGTCTGAACCAGAGTGCCGGGCCGAGCCGTCAGGGGGGTTCGCCATGAGGGAGGGATTCCGGCAGGCCCACCATGTAATAAATCTATAGGAAAGTTCAACCATCTCCAGGCCACACCATTACGTACCCACTGAAGTAATTTTTGGTCATAAGGCCAGACACCATGGACCGATCTATTCACCCTCTAACGTAACATTAGGCGATCTCCGATAACCTGAATGGTAAAAAGGGCGATCTTTTTTTCTTTTCTATGGATCGCCCGGCTGGGTCTAGATCATCCATAATACCCTAATACATCCTAAATTTCGGTATTTTTGGGAACTGAAGGAGGGTCACGATATCGAACCCCGGTAATGAAAGTCTCGAGATGCGGTTCGTTTGATGTCTCACCAAGCGGAGGGGGGTTTGTTTCGATCGGATGGTTTGTATTGGAAGCTTTCCCTCTATGTCTGTCCCCCGATGCGGCCAGCCTTCCGTATCCACAAGGACCGAAACCCGAAAGTCTAGCAGCATTATTGAGAGCATACGCTGTTTCGATCTTCCAATAACGAAATCTACCTCCCAACCCTGTCATTTAGCTCTACTCCTCAACTAATTGTGGTTAGCAAGGCTTGATTAAAGGGCTCAACTACTGGATCCACGTCGATGCAAATATACCCACGTATCCGTAGGATGTGGCAGGCAGGGGATGAAAAAAAATGAAGCACGCGTCAGGTCATCTAGGTGACTCTCCCACTTGAACTTAGGCCGGTAAGTATCGAATGTAAGCTTTAGTTTTGCTCGGGATGGTGTGGCGACGTAGGCTTCCTATCAGATTAATTTGGAAAGCCTCGTTGACCCCATCTATTATACTTCGTTCGAATGGGGTCGGGCCAGTCCCAGGTGCCAGCTCGGAAATTGGATCGCCCTTATTCCCGGATGGTATCAGGCATGGGGATGATGGTCATGTCTCACTCACGACTTGACTACATTACATAGTCGTCAAGTGTCTCATAGACTCTCGATCATATGGCGATAACTAATGCAGCCGAAAAAAAAACCCCAGCACTCATGTCCTGGCTAAGTGATTTGTCGCTCCTGAAGTACTTAAGCTAAAGAATATCGCCTAGGATCCCTAGTCAATCCGGGGACTTCATGCTTGTGAAATCATTGAACCGCGATGGCCTCTTCATCGGAACCAAATGAAGCTCGTGATAAAGCCTCTCAAATCTCGGACCTTAATTTTACCTCCCCTTTGAACAACATCCAGCTAGCCCAGTTCAGCAATGAAGGAGTGACAGCTCACCGTGGTCTAACGCAGAAATACCGGCTGATACTTGAGCAAAAGGACGCGTTGTCGATCTACCTCAGCGCACCCTCAAGGGGCAGTGATCTCGAAGATGGGTTCCGCAAGATGTTTAGCACTCAGAAGCCGTCTTTAATTTCATCACCTGCGGCCATATCGCCACCAGGGTGGACTGATGTCCTCCGGAATGTCGATCCGGCACAACTACAGCCAGACCCGTGTGGCAGCCAGCGCTGCCATGTTCGAGGAGCAGTGGTTGACTTGCCGAGTTCAGACAGCAGTATTATCCGAGCTGGTCTCCTTCAGAAGCTTCTCGATCCCTGGCCGCATCCAAAAGATCTCCAGTCGGAGGTAGAAGTCCTGAGGTCCACTCTAGATCGCCTGTCAGCTTGGAAACAAGAGGTCATGCAAGGTATGCTGAGCTGCCAACTACATGCCCTTCAGAGCTAAATTCACTGCAAAAGCACTGCAAGAAGATGTTGCCCTCTCGCGTATCCTGCAGAGTCGGCTAAACCTACTCCTTGAGCATGTGGCGCAGAATCCCTCTCCAAAGCCTAGATCCCGCGACCCAGTTGCTTCTGTTGCCACCAGTGATGCAGAAAGGTCGACAAAGCCAGACGAACAGAATGGGAATATCACGTTGAATGTTCCAGTCGATGTGCAGGATTCTTGTCTGGAAGCAGCCAGTGGCACAGATCAATCCTCCGAAGGCAGCAATTATGAGTGTCGTGGGGACGAGGACTACCAGGTCAGTGAGGAATCTTCGGAGGGAAGCGAGACCGGGTCAAGCATAGATCGCTCTCCTCGGCCCTCACCGACCAACAGATTTCGCCGTTGGTCAGAAGAGGAGTCGTCCCGGCTAATTCCTTTCATGGACGCTCATAAACATCTGAGCGGTCCCGAGATGGAGCAGGCATATTTTCGCTATGCTGGAATCTACCGAAAAGAACTCGCCCTTAAGGCCAAGGCGCGGCGTATTCAACATGACTGGTTCCACGGGGCTCGGAAGACTCGGCGACGTCGTGATACAAAAACATTCGTCATACCCCGGGTCCCTGGAGATTCATATGTATCTACGCAGGTGGCAGGAGCAATGTCGGAGACGGAGCAAGTTTATCCAAACTCACTGGGAAGAGCTGTGCAGAGCGACGAGCAAGGTGAACGGAATCAAGACACTTTCACACCCAGCGAGACGGCCACCTGTGACACCTCTATGTTGTCATCGATGATTGTCGACCAGCCAACGTTGGAGACGCATTATTTGAGTGGTGAGAGACTGCCAACTCTCGGACATTTACTATCTTAGTTGGTCCCTATTATGTGTACTTTAGAGTATGATCGCATGGCTCGCTTGAGCGGAGCCATTTTTTTCCTGTCAAGTTAAATTTTCTGGCCATTTCAATCCGCGGACCGGTTAGGGTCACCAACCTGTATTTGCTCCTACGTCCATAGCACCAGGCCTACTTGAACTGAATTTGAGAAGATGGAGGATCAAACCCGATACCGAATTCAATGGTCGTATGTGAGCAACAGGTCACGGCGTAGCCTCGTATCCCCTCATGAAGCTGGGTCCTCTACAAAGCTGTCGCCTTGACCTTGTGCATTGCGCTGGGCTTCAACTTGCCCATTTACGACGCCATTATCATCAGGCAGGGCTCACATCATGGCACAGGCTGGTAAGGATCGTCATCTTCTACACTATGCCTCTTTCAAATGTCTTTAGCAACCCGGGCAGTTATGAAAGCGCAGATCCATGCTTCATGCACTGCCCAGAGGCCGCACAACCGACCGTTACGTTCCTCGACACTGTCTACGAGCGTAGAGACTTGCTGAACAACGGGGTCCTGTAAATCTAGAACGTGGGCGACCTGTGAGGGAGGATTTCCTTTCCTGCCACTAGTCGGTTTCCGAGGTGCCTCTCCGGCTTCGGGATCATCATCACGAATTATAACTGGGTCGTAACTTACAGGGTCCACAGCTGGTGTAGAGACAAAGAGGAGCATAGTGGGATCCTACCACCAGTACATCACTTTATTTACATGTTAGTTTACAGCGCTTTAAGATACTGGTTAGAGGTATCTTATGCTTTACCCTCTATGGGATTCCATTCCTGTATTTTACAATGGGCGTGCCGCTTGGTGATTTTCAAACCCATCTAACCAAGGCTAGCCCTGTATGCTACGATCCAAGACATACAATAATCAAGAATAATCTGATATACTTGAAACTTTAGAATTAGAAAGAAAAAGGGTGGCTGTGAAGCCGCCTTTAGGGAAATTGTACGACGTATAAAGGAGGTTGGGACCCGGACTAGCACATAAAATCAACTATCTATCATTCCATAAAGCGCAGGGGACCAAAACAGATTTTCTACAGTACTACTGGGCCTAATCAAGTCAAATCAATGATGAGATTCTGGAAGTGCTTTGGATGGACATGGGTCCTTAGAGCTGCGGGGTTAGTCATGGCAACTGGTGATTATTCTCACAGCTGTGGGAAGGTAAGATTGCGTGATGAGCGATATCTGCTTGCAGACTGCCTTGACTTCACAGGCAAAGTAACTACGACAGAGCTGGACCTTTCTCTTTGCTACGCGAATGAAGAAGATGGAAGCCTTATTATGAAGGAAGAGTAAGTTAAAAGATTCCATGATGGTTCTATTGGCTATTTCCTAATACTGTCATAGTGGCGACGGATTTGGAGTAAACGGATGTCATAAGTGTGATCTATATGATGATCACATGCTGAGTTGCATGTGCCCACTTGATGGTGTCAAGGGAAATGAGCGAGGAAGCACAGTTGATCTTGGTAAGTATTGTTAGACTGACGGAAGGTTTGGATTGTTAATGGAGGGTAGATGGTGTGATTGAGAATTATGGGGGGGTGCTTGGATGCTCCTCCCGCCGTGGGATATATATCTCTGTTTGAAGGTGGCTACAATTTAGGAAGGAAAGCATGTGTGGAGGCAGACCTACATATTGGGACTTAGAGACAAACTGGTCATGGCCATGCTGAGAAAGCGCCTCTCATTCCATCTCGTTCCACAATTCGATATAAGTGGAACTATGTATCTAGTCCTTCCTATCACTCTCTTACCTGGAGTAAGATGGAACAAAAATGGACGTCAAAATCTGAGCGTCTGTGCTGTAATTGATCAAAGATCGTCCCTCAGAGTGGGTCCGGTTTGGCCCGCGCGGTCGAATACGAGGAGCCCTAGCACAATGGAAAACTTGGCTCAAGAAAAGCTTTACGGTATTTTATCGCGCAGAGGATGATTAATGGTCAGGTAATTTTACCAGGTACGCCCCCACAGTCGAAGGCGCCCTTTTCGCGGAGAAGCGAAACAATAAGTGCCTTGGCCTGGCAATGAAGGGGACCCATCTGTCTCAGATGGCGAAGTACCAGATGTTATGAAGTCTCATCCTGATCAAAGATAGCAGCGCTCAGAGAGGCACCGAGAGGTCCATTATGACTAGATATATACATACTTCCCTTCTCCACGGTTAGCTCCAGAGACCATCATCGCGCTTGAGCATCACCCTTCAAAAACTGTTCACTCTCCCGACAGATCATTGAGCATAGGAGTCTATATACGAGTGCACCGTTTGAAAAATTATTCTGTGAGAATGGTGCTTATATCCGCTCTCCTACCTTTCCTACTCATTTATGCCACATGGTGCGAGGCTTCGGTGCAGGTACTTTGGCCATGGCCATACTCGTCTTGCGGCTTGTTCTCCTATTGACTACTGTCCAGATCAGGGGACTACGCGTGGTTGGACCGGAGGTCGGCCATATTGGTGGGAGATTGAGCCACTCGCGAGATCTCAGTGAGCTACTCCGGTTGCCGGTGTGGACATGAGCGAGGCGTCGGCTAATCGAAAGAAACAGGCCACCAACCTGTTGATCTCCGAGCACACGGAATCCTCGACCACGACACCTCTGCAACGTTCTGCAGGGAGCGGGAAGAGACCTCTCGGCAAGGACAATACCTGCCTCGCCTCAAAGCCCCGGCGGGAGCCTTGGTATGCCCTCTTTATTCGCTCGACACAACTGACAAGATTCGACATGGGCTCATCCACTGGTATGGGTCACCAGACTCAAAAGCCTCAGACAAACTAAGCTTAGCGGATGTCCTAAGCTACAACAAGGACATCAAAGGTAGTACGCACCACTGATACGCAAGATGCGGGGCTTATGGACATACAGAGCTGGCTGTCTACCCGCATTGGTCTATCGTTAACGACCAGTGCTCTGACTCCTTCCGAATCCCACATGATATCCAGCCCGCCAGTTCGTATACTATATACTGGATGTGGAACACCACGCAGACAGCGGAGGATGGGTTGGGCTTCCAGGTATTTGCTCACTCGCAGGTACATGGAGAGATGGGACTCTGACCGCATCAGCTTTATACTTCATGCTTTGATATCGAGATTATGGAGCCGATCCAAGCACATCCACCCTCACCAACCTTGAAGAGTCAACCTTTCGAGACAGAACGGTCGCCAACTACTTCTGATAACCGTCAAACGGGTCTTGGTGTATCGTCAGCTAGCGCGCATCTCCTGTCCTCACACCCTGCCACACCCTCGCCGTGTCTGGGTGAGTCCAGGACATGGTCTGGTTCGTCTGTTGCGTTGAATTCTGGAGCGTCTCGTCAAAACTCGCCCGCAAGTATGGCGTCGTCCCAGCCAGGACTACAATTGTCAGGTCCAGGAAGCGCTAAGACAAGGACGCCCACCCGGATTACCGGGGTTTCTCCGTCCGTTCTGATATCAACTCCTATCTCACTATCTTCTTTGTCACCTATCCAGATGACAAGTGTCTCCCCGAAATCCACTGGTTCACCCACTCCGTCTAGGCCATACACCCAGATGGTCAGTATGAGCGTTGGGGAGGTGATCGAATTCACGCCACAATCCCTTGATGCCTCGATTGGAGATACTATCTGGTTCTACACAGTGAATGCGACCTTCGGCTCCTTCGCGATATACAACACCACATTAAATGACCCCTGCATCCCCCTAACACGATTTGGGGATGACGGGCATCGACATGTGCTGACCCAAGTGAACAATACCGAGCCTATGTGGTTCGTCGGGATTCGAAACCAGGGGCTCCCTCGCTGCTACCCCCCTGCACACTTCGCTTTGAATCCAGGGTCTCAATGGAGCGAATATCATGAGAGGATACAGAAGTCATTTGTTCTCACTACCACTACCACCACAGTAGAATACCCCCAGCCAACTTGACAGGAATGGCGGCCCTTGCAGATCTCCTGGTTTACCAGGCAAAGTTACTTGTCATGTTCCGAGTGTGCGTATAGTATCATAGAAATACACTATGTTCGGCGGTAAAAAAAAAACCCTATAAAATTATGGCCACTTAAACATCAAGACTTGCGGCGCCCTGCGGTATTGATTGCCCCTTGACTCATGTCTGTAATTACCACTAGCCGATGCCCCTGTTCTAGAATTTTTCAGGTCCATGGGTGAGCTGGTCTCAATCCGATATTTTAGGAGCCGTCCAGCCCTGTAGGTAACCACGCTTCACCCTTGGCCAGACCTTCCGTTGCCTCTACCGACAACTAGAGACCGCAAGGTGAGCTACTTATTTAAAAGCGCGGAGGGCTCAAGTTAACCGGTTCAAGTATGAGTGGCATCATCTCCTGGGAATGCCTCCGATGCAGAGACAATGCCTCGCGTGAATGGCAGTGCTCCTTCGTCCCAAATGGCCCATGTGCGCAGATGGCTGCTTCGTCCTCTCGCGTTTTGAGGAATAAACGGCGAATTCATATCTCAACTTTGTGCAAGGACTGCTCTGAAGGGTTGTCAGAGACGGAACAAAAGAGACACATCGAAAAGCTTTTTGTCTCAGAGTATCGTGAGCACAAACCATGGAGGTCTCAAGTGTGGGAGGTTCAACACACCTTCACCGAGTGCAAGAAGATCATGGATAGTATGGGCGTGACGCTGCACATTTCCCTCATGGCCGGTCTATCTTACTGAGCATGCTGGTGCATCCATGCCTGTTTGCCTGTATCATCAGACGGTGGATCGTTGGCTAAGATGGTAGATTGATCGCTCGATGGTGACAATTTGATGATCTTCTTGAATAATAGGACTTCGCTTAGGTTTTTAAGCAAGAATTGATTAATCACGAGTAGGTATTGTGAAAGAAACTCGTAGAGATTCTCCGACCACCCCAAGGGGTCAAATGCTGACATAAGAGACTGCTTCGTCGTCACATGGGGCAGTATCTCTCGCATAGGCGATGTATCCTTGTCAGAAGCTTCTCATTGGCTTCCAAGGCCACCAATAGATGGACAGAGGACTTCCGATAGGTTGGGAGGACTCCTCAAGATGTAAGAGGACTTCTCAGAGGACTCCCAATGGGTCAGGAGGACACCTCGCAACCGTCCGGGACTCCCCAGAGGGCCTGATGACTCCCTGCGCACGTCAGAGGACATCTCGGTTCCTACTATTTTCCCGCCCCTATCAGTCCACGACGGTTGTGGCCTTTGTTCCTCCTATAATCCATTCAACCTTTCGCGAATATATACCCTCTTTGCCTGAATATGTCGCACGAACCACCTAAAGATCTAGGTCAAGAACTACCTCGCAAGCGGAAACGTGAGTGGAACAGAGACTCTCGCGTACGGAAGCAACAGATTTACATCCCTCCGGCGATCCAGTGGGGCTCGCATAGCTTTGACTTCCCTACGTTTGGCAAGAAGGGAATCATGGAGTTATGCAGGTTCATACGTGGACTAGACGCGGAATCAAAATGGATCGAAACAAGACATGAGATCATCAGGGAAATTATGCTCCAACTCAACAAGTCGAAGCAGCCACTTCATATCATTGCCTCGATACCGTCAATCTTGCCAACTCGAAATGAAGACGTTATCCTTCTCGACAGTCCCGGTGCCCTGAATGATTACCTCGGTGAAAGGTTCGAAAAGCCACTCCTTTATCGATCCGCGCCGGATGCAGACCCTTTCGGTGCCCGTAGACTAAGCCTAGATACATTCTGGGCTTACCTACGACGCCATTCTCAGAAGCTCATCGATGTGTACGACTACTCGATTGATGAGCCCTCTGCACGGACACGCCAGATGACGGTTGAACGTGTCTTACACCACTGGGAGAAAGAGAATGAGCGACACGCACTCAATCTTCTCGATATCGAAAACCGGATCACCGACTTTTGCCCCTTGGACATCATCCAACACAACCTTCTTGAGAGATTGGATTGCATGACGCTGGACGGTATTGGCAAAACGGGTTCACAATGGCAGAAGTCTCGGCGAGAGTTTTTCTTATTGAGCGGATCAAATGCGATATCCTCGATTCACGTGGATAATGCGGGCCAGCTTACCTGGATTTTGGTTCTACACGGTCGAAAGATCTGGTATTTTCCCCGGAGGATTTCGATTCGAGCGGTCCAGTGGCTAGCCACTATGGGCTCGCAATACTCTAAGGGATATGAAGGGGGATGGGCTCGTCTAGAGCTACGAGCTGGCGATCTTCTGTCAGTAAAGACTTCTGGGAGATATCCCTCATCTAATGGTCTTATAGAGTCTTACCACCGAGCTGCCCGCATGCCGTTTTTACGCCAGAGGACTGTCTCGCCGTTGGTGGGCATTTCTATACCACGGCCCATCTTGGCTCGTCTCTCGTCGGTCTTAAGCTACAGGAAGATTTTTCAGAAATATGTAACGAGGATCTAGAGCCTAAATACTACTCGATTTTCGAAAGGGTGCTGGACAACTTTGAGCATCTCGGATCCATTACGGAGCAGGCAGATGTTATATCCTCTTCATCCCCGTTTCTTGAAGGTCTTGACCCCGTGGCCGTGGCCGAAGCCTTACAGAGGACTGAACGTACGCCAAGGAGGACAGCAGCTCTCAAAGTCATGGATAAACTAGGGGCAACCTCCGTCCGCCTGTCTTCCCCAGAACGAGCCAGTTTTATGAAGGCGATGGAGAAGCTAAGGCACCGACTCCTAAGGAAATGGGAGCAGGGGGAAGCGGGTTGGTAGATCTGGCACATGGCTAATATCTCCCGCGGAGCCATGGGATGGGCAAAGGCTAAATGGTTTGGCTCGAACCTATATACTCATGCTCATTACCCAAAAAGTCAAGACACGCGCGGCACTATCTTCCAATTCGTTCTATAATTCTTTTAGATGGAACTTTCTCTGGCATGATGGGATAGTACCATTGCTTTCGTTTAGACACCAATGGATTATTCAGAAGATCGTGTTCCTCCTAATAATATGGAAGCAAAGAATATAGATCGCAGAGACAAACATAACGTGATATGAGAACAAACGACGAAAGCAGATCTAACGATAAGAACCTGCGCAGGGAGAAACTTTTAGCGGATAAATCGCGCAACCTCAATGCTATCGTATATGGTGGACCTCTAGAACGGCTTGATGACCTCTTGTTTCAAAAGGTCCCTCATAGAAGGGCGTTGTGTGTCAGGGGTAGTAGGCTCAACGTCGTCTGCCTGCCTGTGACTTTATACCAGATCGTCAGCCGGAGAACAGAGATATGCATCCGGTTGCCCTAGGGGAAATTATGACGGCGCGGAGCACTACGGCCCCAGGGTATGTGTCGGCGGGACGGGCTGGCCTGCCAGTGCCTCGGTTGGCTGAAATGAAGACACAGGCTCGAGTTCCCCCATAGGGCTATGGTCACTCTTCAGGGACGAGTAGAGTGCCTTGTTGGACTGCTGGGCCGACGCGGGCCGGGCCAGAAGCTCGTTGGTGGGGTCCAGTCGAGCAATATGCTCGCGGTAGGCATCACACTCTGCCCGGTAAAAGTCGCGTTCTTGCTGCAACCTCTGTATCTCCTGCGCCTGCCGTTGCAGGGCCTCCGACTGCATTCTGATCTCGCTCTGCTGGGCTGTGATCTTCTGCTCCATCTGCATCTCATTTCGCTTCCGGTCGCGGTACCGCCGTGTCGCATCTTTGCTGGCCTTGCGCTTCTCCGCCTGACTGGACGAACCTGACTTCAGGTCTAGAATGCACATTATCTCTGATGACGGTGGGTTCTCAGGCGGCCGGTTATTTGGCGGCGCGGTCACCCCTGTCCATGGCGTATCTCCCCTTGAGGTTCTCCCACTCGCGATCCCAAGGGATGTGTGGGCTAGTACCATTTTGTTGAATGGAGGATGCAGGTTCCCGGGGGTAGAAATAGGTGAAGAGGTCCGTTCGAAGCGGTTGTCCGTTGAGGGATAGGTTGGAGGGGTAGTATCTTGAGAATGCAGATTCAGTCTATAATTTGGTGTGGACTGAAAGGAGACTGGCATGCATGGCACATGTCCCGAACTTGGCGGCGACGGCCCAGATCGTGATACCTCAGTTAGAGATTGGGATGTGATAGGCTCCAAGGAAACAGGTACACCAGGGCCTACCAGTCCGGTAGATGACGAGGCAGAATAGGGGGCAGTCGGTAATGGTAGACTCCTGGTTGCCAGTAAAGACGAGTCTTGTTGGGTCTTATAGTCTGCTGCGTTATCGGGTGCCATAGCTGCTGCCGTGGAAGTTTAACGAGGGCAAAGATAGGATGGAATTGGACGGCCCAAGGCTGGGACAAAGCCGCGATATATATTCCGGATCCGTTCCTTGGATGCTGTGCTTAGCTGATCTGCAGCCTCGTGGCGAAGCGAGTGTAGCGCTCCGTACGCTGAATGTTTACCTGCAAGATCGAAAATGGCCAGTTATATCTAGTGAGAGAGAAGTCTGTTTAGGAATGTCTGTGAAGATGAGACATCTCCAAGGGGCCCCTCCATATATACCGCTTTGTACTCCCGGGCAGTGAGAAAAGCCCTCACTCAGCTTAATCTCTCACAATCAGCTCAGAAAGAGACAGTCTGATGCAGGCACCAAGCAACGTAGTAGGTAGACTAACCGCGATCGCCTTAGCGCGGAGCGCGTGGCCACTAAGAGAGCTCGAATGTACGCAGGCACCCCCACCAACCCAGAGCACTGCCTATTACGGACGGCCTGTGGTGAGCGAGATGATTGCTTCTCAGCACTTTGGGCTGCCTTATTGGCTGATCATGTCTTTTGGGACCGTATATGATTCATCCATTGATAAATACACGTACTTCCGAACAACTATACCGTAAGTGGCTCAAGAAGGCCAAAAACATGGAGAAAATCACGACTGAGCTGACGTATTTGGATTTCGCCGTCGGCAACGCCTGATGACTCTTGGCCATGGGAATGGTAGGGCTACGAAAAGTGATCATGATGTCTGATGGCTCCCCCATCTCCGTATCCTATAGCTCATAAGAGGCATGCTGAATCGTTTGTTCAACGTTACCCACGCCTTGGGTCCAACAATGAGCCTGTATGCGGTATGCAAGATGGCTATATCATTGCAGAAAGAAGTGTTTATTGTCCAAATGCTATCGAAGCGATGCACAGAACGTTCACGTAAAAGTATATTGTCGGTATGATTCAAAAGGACCACTTGGTAGATGCGTGTTCCAAACCACTAGACTTCCATTGGGAATTGGCCACTGTCATTCGAGGTACGGACGCCCACAGTTGCGCCTATCTTGACTCTAACCTACGCCTTCCTAGAACCAACTATTACACTCGATATTGAAAACCCCTACTCTCCGCAGCTACAGTTTTGGAGCGATATCAATATAACTTGGCTGAGTCTCTTCCAGAGACAGAAAGACACAATTGAATCGTCGCTCGAAACTCGAAGATGCCTCCCGGCTACATGTCTCGATAAAACCTAATTGCGAAACACAGCGGAGTTTATAATGACATTCTGTGATATGCTGGAAGAATATGGGTTGGTGGACTGTGAGCTAGGCATCTGGGAGACGGGTTTTGGATGGTAAGTGGAACGAGGAGGACATAATATCCTCAGGCTCCTTCGCGTTTACCCTTTCTTTTGATGTATTAGCTGATGTCAATACTCGCCAGTTCAAACTACTCACCATTTCCGCCCTGTTCATACTGCTCTTCTGTCTTTCGCACTTCAAGTAACTCTTCGAGAATCTCGAGTTTATTGGGTTTAATGAGTGACTTTTTAGCTTCGGAGGCCAGCTTTTCGAGGTCGGCATAGCGAACCTTACGAACAACATGGGCCAGGAGCGGCGTGATCACTAGACATGTCAGTCCCTACATGAAGTAGGTTATGGGGAGAGAAGGTTACAATTTCTGCCAAGGTAATCGGGTTCCCGGTGAGGCACATTGGGAGGCCACCACTTCGGCCTGGTCTTTTCTGGATTTTTCGCTCTGCCTCCATTGTATGGGTGACTTGCTGGTTTCTTGGGCTCAATAATCTTTATAAGGGCCTTGGTGAAGAATCTGCACTGGGTCACATTGAGACATTTCAGAATGTCTTTATAATATTCCAAAACATCGTCCGCATTTCGGACGTCCAGTTTGGCTTTACCTGCGTCCTGAACGGAATCGGAATTTCTGCCGAAAGGCGCTGCACCATATATATGGTTCTTAATGGATTCCTTGAGCCCCTTCGCTCGGGAGCTGGTATCTTCGAGATGTTCAGGGTCATCAGATGAGTTGGCTTCGGAAAGTCCTGCCACGTAGGTTAGGGTTGCCCTCCTTGAGGACTTCCAAGTTGCACGTACCAGGCAGCGCAGCCTTGTCAACTTGTGCGCCGGCTTGTTGAGATAATCTTCTTTTAGCCTGAGGCCTACAGCTTTCGAGGATATGCCCAAGCCTGGGCACGTTGGTGGCGTGGGAGTTTGCGGTACCACTGCAGTCACTTGCTTCTGTGCGACTCCGACCCTTCCCCCACGCCTCAATGATACCCAGTATCAAAATGTAGTCGTCACGCTCGAGAGACTCATGCAATTCCTGGACGAGCACCCTTAGGCGTTGGAAGGCGATCAGTGGGAGAATACGCTTGAGCAAGTTCACGGACTCTTTTGGAATAATTAGTCCACAGACTCTAAGTTCTCTATAAACGGGTCGCTCTGACCTGGCTTTGAGTGTCTTATTCCATCCGGTATTGATACCTTGAGATCGAAAGAACGGCTTATATGACTTAGAAGCACCCAACAGGTTTCCGGGGTCAAAGGAGCGAAGAGCACTTCCCGATAAAGGCGGAGGTGGAAACGGTCATCGAGAGGCCTGATGTTGCCATGCGGGCTTGCGTCCCGGTGAGAGACCCATGCGGGCAGCATAGCCCGATTCCGCGCTTGGATGATCTCGGCCGCACAGTGTGTATCAATCTTACTGGACCTTAGCTTGTAGTTCCTCCAAGAGCTGTTGATACTAACAAGTCTTCCATCGTGTGATCCTGGAAAGTCACCTTCTCGGCAACAGCAGCAAGTCACAGATGGAAAGGTGGAATAGGATAGCGCCTGACTTCGGAATATCGAAGAACGGAAATATTCAGAGCAACGGAAGCATAGGAAAAGCCGGTTTTGGTATGAAAGCTGCTGGAGAGGGCGAGTTCTGGGAACATCATTATCTGGGGTACACGATAGCAATTAGCGACTTGTTCGACGTATCTCGGCCAAGGCTTACAGACCAGTGACCTTACCCTGGCATTCAGAGATGTCAACGGGAACTGCTGTTATAGAACCAGTCTGATCCCCCTCGTCAACAGGGTCGTTTGAAAGAACATCGGCTGATGGCGTCCGGGAAGAGCAGGAGGGAGAACAGAGGTCGTCCGTTTCATATCTCGGAATTGAGAAATCCATACTGAGGATAGATTGTGTGAGTTCATCCGGAGACAATGTCAGGGGACCTGGGGCCCAGATATATTCCCCCAGGTAGTCAGGGAGGGCCCTGGTATCCGACTAGGCCTTTCCTGTTCATCTTAGGGGCGACGAGCCTGCTGCAGGTACTAACCAGGGGTCATCATTTCGATGCGGAAACTTGGATCCGCTGGTAGGAAGAACAGGGTCAAGCGAGTTATTTGGCCCCCCTTAAGTTTTCGGTAAGAATTAACATTCGCCCTTAGGTGTCATCATTTCCCTACTACTCTACATCAGGCGGCCCCTCTCAAGCCTCGGGTACCAAGTCCAAACTTTGGTCGCGGAACTTCGGTCTACTGATGGTTCAATTGGTTCAATTGAGCGCGCTCCGCTTCCTCCCTCTTGTATAGCCATTCCATCCGCATAATCATATCGCGAGCCACTATCACGCTTTGCATCATCTCCATCGGGATCTGGTAGGGTGTCAGCGCTAACTGCGCCCATGAGCAAGCGATTGGCTCACCATAAAACCCCAGGACCGCTGGTCGACGCAGCAGAAGCACTTCGAATGTAGCGCTCGGTGGGTCGCCGCTTGGCCTTTAAAAACGGCTTCCTTCACAAGATAATAGCATCCGCTGCAGAGGAAAGTCCGCTTTGCGTTATCATATTGGGTGTCCATTGTATGTTAGGATATGTTTTCTAAGGATGGTTCTCAATGGGAAGGTGATTGATACAGCGGGTTCGATGAGATGAAGAACAGCATCAGTGGTTGAGGAAGTCATCCTTCCCTTTTTAAATGCATTCAACAGGATCATCCATCCCCTCAGGGTACCACACCTAGCTGCCCTTCGACCGTGGTGAAATGACCGCCACCTAACATGAGTGTTCAGCTCTTCATGCGACGTAGTAGGTACACTAACCATAGTTGCCTTAGCGCGAAGTGTGCGGCCACTACACGAGCCCCAAGGTCCGAACGGACCCCAGCACCTATTACGGACCACTTCTGGTGCGTTGACTCTTCTCCTTCACAGCATGTTGGGTTGCCTTTTGGCTGGTTCATGTCTCCTCGGGGCTGTATGTGATCCGTCCTTTGACAAATTCACGTAATTTTAACCAGTTATATTGTAGGTGGCTTGCGGAGAACAAACCACTTGATGACTCTCGGATTTGTTGCCCACGGAGGAGTATGCCCACCCAATGATGGGAATAGAATCGACATATAGATAAAACAGCAGACTACTCCCATGAGTGAGCTACAAAGTCTCCACGCCGTCTGCTTTAGTCTGATTCCTTATCCACCCCCATCCCTTACAATTTCTCTCACACCCTGGGTCCGGCAATAAGCCTGTGTGCAATATGCGAGATCGCCATATCACTACGGAAACAAGTGATCATCTTCCTAGTGCTCTTGGAGTTATGCAGCAAGAGATTTTGGAAACGGGCATTATCCGTATGGTTCAGGAGGGCCACGTACGGGATGCCTGCTTGAAACTACTACGCTTCAACCACGCGTTGGCCACCGTCATATCAGAACGCGGTATGCGGACCATATAATGTAGCATCTGTAACTGACTTTTGACCTACATCTTCATAGAGCCGAGTCTGACATTCGATAATGATGCGAACCTTTATCAGCGACAATTTTGGCGCGATATCAATATAGCCTGGCTAAGTGTCTTGCAAAAACAGAAGGATGCAATGGAGTGGTCAGTCAAGACCAGAACAAACCTCCCATGCACCTATCTCGATGAGACTCAACTGGAAAGCACGGGGAAGCTCATAATAAAGTTCTGTGATATTGTGGATGGATTTGGGCTGGTGGACTATGAGCTGGGCTTCTGGGAGGAGGAGATCTTGGACGGTCAGTGGAAAGGGAATGAACCATTCCTTGGTGGAACTATATTAATCTATCAACAGTCCTGACTAAATGTATTGAGCTAAGCTGCAAGTTGGGGGATGGAACGGTTTCTAGTCCGCGAGAAAGATGAATCCATGCGGCCTGGGTCGCGTTGCGCCATCCCAGAAGTTGGAAGTCTTCACTGACATGAAGGACTTCAGTTAGGATCCCAAGTCATTAACTCACCGCCCATATCTTGCTGTCTCTAATAGATTGACCTTCCCTTGAAGAAATCGATAGAGCCACGGTCGATGTATATCGTCCTTGATGCGCAATGGGATCTCCGTCTTAAGAACGTGCTGCATCCTCTCGGTATACCACTTTAAAGCCTCACCCTCCAAATGCGGAAAATTCCTTCGTACATGAGGAATTAAGGAAAAGTGGTCGTTCCAGTAGCTCTCACGGAGCTTCTGGACGAGAGCATTCTTCCTTGCATCCCTGGGAAGACTTGGATCCATCCCCCACCATTTTTCGAGCAATTCCAACATGTGAGACGATTTTATAGCCTCTGAACGGGAGATCTTGTAGACAGGAGTATGGTGTGGTCGCGAAATGTGGTAGTATGCTTCGAAATCGGGTAGACATGGTGGCGCTTCCGCTGAGATATACGCGTCCGGGTGCTGTAGCAGGAATTCCTAGTTCTTGGTTAAAGAAGGTATGCGATCCAGTCAGAGTACCTACCTCCACTTCTGCTGCAGAGACAAGTAATTCCTGGACCAGCTCATGCTCCATGAGTCCAGGATCAGACAGACCAATGCAGGCATAGACCGCATAAAGGGCACCCTCAAGGATATGCATAGCTTCTCTGATGAAGTCAGTAGCACTGGCGTTGAAGAGACAAAGAGATGCCATGAGTATGGGGAGTTAAGATATTTAGAGTCCAGGCGCGCCGCCGCACCTCCCTCCCAGAACGTACAAGGGGGTGGTCCATCTCGCAGCAGGCAGTTAAAGGTCCCAGTCACTCCACAAACATCTCAACCGGAGAGTAGTGGATATCTGGGAAGCCCTTGGCCGGGTTAATTGGCGTCCAGGCCGTCCACACGCCAGGCGGATGCATGTGGCCGATGAGCTTTCCGATGTACAATAGTAGGAAGACTAACGTCAACCGGAATAGCGTGATGGGAACAACTCGATGGCTGGCTCTCTCGCCTCGCTGCGCATCCGACGCATCCCAAAACACTCACCAAAATTTCGTCACCCTGATGGCCATGAAGGGTCAAACCCGACAAAAGCGACACATCTGTGCCCATGATATCCTGCGGGAGGTCGCAAAGACACTCCCGGACGTGAGAATCTTCCTTGAGGATGACAAGACAGCTTTAATTAATCGGATATGCTTGGCCGAGGATCAACGAGACCCGCGCACGATCTGCCTGCAGACAAGACCAGACCGACAACGACGTCCAACCCCTGATATGCGTTTTACGCGTCTGCTTGCGGCCCGATTCCTTGCATTAGAGTACAGAGATTGGCAAACACAACGAGACGAGTTGAGAGGCACACTTGGTAGCAGGCGCCCGGACAATCTCGGCGAACGTGGGATTTTCATGAGGGATAGCAACCTACCCAACATATCACAGGTCCGGCATTCGCTTGAGTGTGGGCAGAAACTCCTCAGACTGGAGGTTGGAACGGGAAAATTTGGGATTTCTCTGGCAATGATGTTCACCTTCTCGATGTTCCCTCATTTCTACGAAGGTGAAATCGCCCACGCCATCCACCTGCTCCATACATCCCCATATTCAAATATCATGAATGCTGCAGAGAATTACTCGGAGGAGATGGAAAGATATACCATCTTGTACCGTAGACGCATGGGTTTGTCCCACCCATTTCTTTCTAGCGGCCCCATAACTGACTTCATTCAGATATTTTATCAGAACAAGGGAAACAGCTTCACGGCGAAGAGGGATATGGAAAAACTATATCTGCATGAACGGCAGTGCCCATGACGAATAAATGTCCTCATACATAGGGCGTTTGGAAAAGCCTTGCCAAACAACCTGCCCTCCCGAGCTGGGCGACGGTTGAATATAGAGTCCGCCTGAAACTACCAGGAGCTCATTGGTTTCCAACACGATTTCGTGGGGATCTCGGTTCGCACTGTTCTCAAATTCGCCTTCCGTGAGGTTGTGACTGGAGGAATACGCCTTGAAGAGCCCGGTGTTCCATTCTGCTCTCTGCCCAAGGGCACGGAAGATGGAGAGCGAGTGGGCGGGTGTGGGATGAGCTCTCATCGGCTGCAGCTGCTGCTCCCTTGTACCACCTTCAAACTTGACGATAACCGGCCCCTGCTTCTTAATATCGCGGAACGGCGTTTGGAAAAAATTTTCCACAATCGTTTGGATCTGCTTCACGTGTTAGCTGAGATGTCTGCCGTGGTTCGACGAGGCCTACCTGATTTCCGGAATTCAAGAAGCGTTTACACTCGGGTCCTCCTTTGCGGAAAAGAAACGGTGGGACACGGTGTATTGGTTCTTGGGACAGCACGCTTTCTACTTCCCGCACATTATATTCGTCTGGTTCTTTGTCTTCGATGTGTATCCATCCAAGTACTTCCATTGTCAGGAGCCCCAGCGGGGTTGGAGGATCCCCTCCCTGTGTTCTCGCTGATAGCTCCATGATGACTAATGTCGCTAGGCCCTTGCAAGAATCACACAGGACGGTAGAATTAGAATAGAGATAAACCGAACAAAATGCGAGCCCATTCTGTAGCCATCTAGACGTATTTATCCTTTCCAATATTCTGGAATGGTTTACCTTGGTTGCCACGAAGCATGGATGCCAGGCTTCCATCGTTTATTTTGGATTATAGGCCTTGGTACTCATGAAATACGTGGGTTCTGGCTATAGGATGCGACATCTCGGGCCCAGCATGCCCCCTGGGAGAAACGAGCCGGCTTAGATCGTGGATATCATTGTGGTCATTAGATCTTCGGCCCAGTCATTGGCTCGGGGATCGCACGCGTCGAACCTGCATCAACTCCTGTTCCAGGAATGGCCATGGGCACTTGGTCTAGATTCATAGCTGAATTCAAGACCGGGAGAGGATTCTAGTCAACCTTCGATTTTGCCTTGCTTTTAGAGATAATACACTAACCTGCCGCATCAGATTCGCTTCATAATCGCTATTGTCATGCATCAGCTCCACCGCAGAGTGCCAAGAGACAAGCTACCTCGCCCATGATCCCAACAATTTGATCCCATACTCAGATTTTTCCATCTCCCGTTGTTTAATCTCGTAGGCCTCGGACCATGAATCAGTGCCAGTGTCCTCCGTTCCAACCATCCCGCATGCAACCGGACGTAACAATAAATAAAATGCCTCTCCTTCCCGAACAAAGGCATCAGCTATACTAAGTTCACCCGGCCGAGTGACAGGGGAAGGAGGGGGCGCGAAAGGTAAAGCGCTGCTGGAACTTTGGTTCACGGTCTCTCGGAGAGCTTTGTCTAACAGGTCACTGCGCGGCGCAACAGACAAGACCCAAGGTGGAGTGCTGCATGATGCAAGCTATAATCGATTAATGTCTAGGTTCTGATACTATCTTCAGGCACGTACACGAATCTCGTCCAGCTCCTCTGCAGAGATCTGCTTTGTGAGGCCAGACCTTGTGAAGTCTGTTTGCCGGCGTGCACTCTTCGAGCGCTTGTCGGCACGCCTGCGGAACATTGACAGCATTCCCGATTGAAGGCTCAGAGTAATCGTACTTTGCCAAATAGAAGATGAGTAGCTTAGGCAGTCGGAGGAAAGGTGCAACACATCGTCATTAACAGGACTAAGGCTTGCCTTTAAAGTCTTTGAGGAATGGGAGAGCCGAAGTCTCTCAAGGGTGCTTGTGGTGGTCATCAACTACACTACCAGCGGCGCCACTCGTGCAGAGGAATTGTTTTCCACCAAGACCTCTTTGATGACCTCCCACAGGATACGTCAAAGATTTCGAGGGCCTTGGCTGATAGTTCAATTGCAACATCAGCTCTCGCAGAATGAACAAAGACTAATCACATGTATGATTTCTATCTTCCCAATTTGCTCTAACCGACATAGCTCCAACACGAGCAACATCTGCTGGATATCTGGAAGTCGGCTAACCCAGTTTTCAAAGTTAGGCCAAAATATAGAGATCCGGAGGTCTGTTGCTCACCTATTTTGTGCTCGGGCCTGACTTGCTAATGCAATCGCTGCATGGCTTTCGGAGATCTTGGGTTCGTGGCTTCATGAATTCCTCTGGCTTGCACTTTCTTGGTCCGCATACCATGACGCCGCAGGATTCTTCCTTCCCACAACAGGCGTATTTGTAAGATTGTTGGTAGCACATTAGGAATGGATATATCGTTCAATGGCTTAGGATTTGGGAGCAAATATCAGAAGATAATAGGTGATAAGTTGAAAGAAGTCTGTGTGTGCGATTTGCTTGGACGTCCCGATACTTATAGCATACTGTATACATCGTGACAAATAAGTCAGGTATATCTGAAAAACGGGATATGAAGTACCCCAGCTTCAACTCTCCAATGATGTCCACGGCCAATGATATGAAGAGCCTCCCAGTAGCCCTGGTTCCTAGATGAGTTGGCTATATCCAGCGCTATGGGTAGCATTGTGTTAGCTACTGTCATCCAACCTGGCACGGTGGACTCAACACATACAAAGAGATTGACGGGCGTAAAGTTTAATTGTGTCAGGCTGGACAGCTTGAGGAAGGAGGTTCAAGATCGTTTGCTTCAACATGTTGAGCCAAGGCCAGCAGAAAGAGGGCCCTCCAGGAACGTCGTGATTCGGGATATCGCTGCCCACTACCATCTGTTAGTAAAGTTAGCATTTCGGTTTCTGTATACTAACCTAGCTCATCATTGATTCGGGTCCCCATCGGCCAATTCGGGTCCATCGAGGAGACTGTCGTATACTCAACTGTAACTTCCACAGAAATATCTCCCATTATCGTAAGCCAGGAGATGACACACAGATGCTCAATCAATCCTAACATGGCATTTGTCCCAAGCCACCAGTATTCACCAGTATATAAACAAATTCCATGGAGGCCTTGCCCAGATAGGACGCTGTAGCATGCCGGGATCCCACGGGATATTTCGTTATGATCATAGATTAACAGTTCACTAGTTCATGGTTTGTCTCAGAGCTGTCAGAAGGTAGTGTACAGTTCGAGAAGGCACCGCGTACCGGAGAGATATCAGAATAAGTTACTAGATAACCTAGCATGGTCAGGATTCCAATTAGCGCCACACGTTGAGCCAGATCTTTCCGACCAACCATGTCCTTAAACGTTCCAGCAGTACAATCACCTTAACATGGGCAAGGTACCCAGCTGTAGCAGGGCCTACAACACTTTTCCAACATCCCAATGTCAGTCTCTATTAGTAGTGGCTCCGGGACATATTGAAAAGAAAAGACATCTTGTACATGGCAGTTCGGTCAAAGTAGGCACCTCGGCTTATTTCCTTCTCTGGCCATGTGCATTACTCTGCCTCCTCATGGGCCGAAGTCAATCTAAATCCCTGCCTGGGGCTTTCTGTACAGAAAACCTATGCAGAAAGTGGCTTAGTCAAGTCAACCGGCAGGGTAGGCTTGCATCCGCTGCCCTTGTCACATAGAAAAATCTTTTTGTTTGGCGAGGCATACTTGATTTGGCTTGCGCCATCAGCCATGAACCTTTGAGACAGGTCGTCGACATCGTCCACCCTAAACTTGCAATAAGGCTTTCGACAATTGGCACAGTGTATGCCATACTGCAGTATTCAAGTCGGACGGATTGAGGGAATCTGAGATATCATGCCAGAAAACTGCAAGAATCCCTACTAGCCGGCATGTACGCCAATATCTCTTAGCCTTATTGGACAATGGTTTGACGAGCGACGCTAGTTTGCAGGCACGGCGGCGGCTAAACTCAATTGGTTGGGGATATTTGCAGGGATAACCACGATCCTACTTCCGATCCTAGCTCCTAAGCGACGGGAGGCCAATCAAAAACTCTTTTGTTGATCCAGATTGAAAAGCTACAGCAGAGGCCACGTACTGACTATGATTATTGCTACATGCTCAGGCGTACGAGGTACCGAAGCACTACTAGCGGGCACGTACGCCCATAATTCCCAGCCTTATTGGACAAAGTTTTTGACAGGCGACACTAGTCTGCCGGCATGGCGGCGGCCAAACTCAATCCGTTTGGGATATGTGCAGGTTAGCTACGATCTTAACTTCGGGAATATGGGGCTGTGGAGATTAAAGCATAACTTGGTTCAAACGACTTCTAGCACTTCTTGTTGAAAGAAAACATCCGAACGACTGCTAGCGTCTCTTGTTGAAAGAAGACATGTCACCGATACGCTCCCTGACAGCCTGCCTCACTTCCTTTGGGTCCAATTCCCACTATTCTCAGAGATACCAACGATCGACTCCCTGATCTTGCGCAGCAAGCATGCCGAGATACCACAAAGCCATAAAAACAGTAAGTCGCGGTTGGTGAGCCGTTCCTCCTGCGGTGAATGGGATTGGAGAAGCAAGCTCCAGATTCCCATTGTTATCTCTCCGTCGAAACACGACCAGCTCACGATCAGTGAGGATAAACCCATATCTGGACCGATGCTGGTTCATGTAAAAATTCACCTGGCTGAGCGCTTGGCGATATTCAGTGCGATACCCTGCAATGCGATGGTTTGCCATAGCAGTACTCCATTTCCAAGACGGTTTGATGTCTCCAGGAGCACGATTCGGACTAGTAGCAGATGGAAGCCTAGACACAAAGTAGGCAGTGTCGGGCCGGAAGCCATCGATAACCTTTGCGAAATCTCCTGATCCAAAATCAAGGGCCGTAGACCCATTCATCTGCCCAACGCTTGCGAGGTGTTGAAATCCGGCCCGAAGGGCCCGTCGGACTCTTGGATACACATATTCTGCAAGCTTCTCTCTGAGAGCGTTCTCGGTTGGGACTGCTCGCGACGGGGAGATTGGCGTAGGGTCCGCCGGGAGATGCACTTGCATCAGAAGCCACTGATATCTTTGGAGGATAGTCTGGAGGTCAAATCCGCGCCAGGCCGTTGTGCTGCGAATGTCATCTGCTCCATAAGCCGCGTTGGTGGTGTTACGGCCTGGGTTGGAGGGAGGAGAGGAAGGAACAACAGGTGGTGCAGCTTGCAAGTACGAAAACAGTGATACTTGGGTAGCCATTTGAAATAGTTGAAATAGTTTTGGTGCTAGTATTGTGGGTGATTTCGTGAGCTACAAAATCAGATATTCCGCAGGAAGTATGGCCATTATATACATCGATGCCGCAGCTTGTCGAGGAGAAATGGTTGTAGGTGAAATGTAAATCCTCCAGTAAGACACGAACACATGTACGCCTACGCACACCTTCTTTCACTGTTCCACGAATATCGATTCTCTATATGCTGGCAACCCAAGGGGGGATGAGTAGATTTGTGGTATCCTATAGGTCACGTGATGTTATAAACCAACCAGCTCGGTGAGTGCCCCCTTCTTCCTCATTACACTAACTTGCTTCATCCTCCCAACTATTTTCGCGCCCTGAAACGCAGAATGGCTTTTGAAAATGTGGTACCAACTGAGATACTCTTTCAAAGCAAACTACATGCCTCTGAGTATGCGGCCATCTTCCTCGTCGTGGTTCGTGGACACAAATGTGTCATGAAAGTGGTGAGTCCCATCGAGCGTCCCAATGACAAGTCTATTGACATACCTACAGCATCATGGAAGGGGACCCAGACGCTACTATGAACCTGAAGACCGTGAACTTGACATTCATGTCCTCGAATGCTCCGCCTACCGCCGCCTGAAAGAGCACGGATTATGCGATAGCGGACTTGTTCCAAACTTTCTGGGATCCATGCGGAAGTTTGATCCGCATGTTTGCCAACCTCACTTAAATTCATTTCTCTATGACGAGTACCTCCCGAGCGCTATCTTTCTCGACTATATTCCAGGTCTGGAGATGATCAACATCCATAACTGCACGGAAAAACGCCTCAATAACCTGATCACTGGCGTCCAAGAGATACATCGTGCTCTGGTGAGACACAGGGACCCGAAGCCCAGGAACATGATGATAGTGAGAAATGATCCTGAAAGAGTCGTTTGGATGGATTTTGACAGAGCGGAGACGTATGACGAAGAGGGAATCTCGGACGATCAAAGGCGGTCACTACTCGAGGAAGAAGAGATTGTTGTCGGATTTGCTGAATGCCTGGTAGGTTTGTGTACACTACGACATGAACGGAAATGCTGATTCATACATAGCTCGCTGACAGCCGCAAGGGACATTTAGATGAAGCGTACTTGTTTTATTGTACTTAAGTCTACTTGTAGTCTGTTATCATCGGAATTTAGTCTCGCAGAAGGCCCGCATACTTTTATCAACCACCGCATAATTTTTTCTGAAAATCCCAAGACTTATCTTCGAAAAGTGAAAAGGCACCTGCGTAAGCCACCATCAGACCATCTTCAGCTTTCCCATTGGGTGTTGAACTTAGGTCACGTGTATCACCTGCGCCTCCGGCCCCCGCATATGTGATACTCAACAGCCAGCAGGAGGCCCAAGACAGCTTCATTCAAGAACCAGCACAACGACTCTACTATGGATATTCCACTTGCATTGCAAACACTCTTATCGGCACCTGAAGGCTCACTGGAGTCTTATCGAAGTCAGGCACTGAGCCTTGCGGAGACAATATGGCGCTCCCTGAGAGCCCCCAGCACCGACGCAACCACCTCAGGACTGACTTCGCTGCACAGCAGCGAAGACGAGTCAGTTTCTACAGAGGCTTCTGAGCCTAGTAGACCTTCATCGGTCTCATCAGTAGACATTGTGCCGTCATCAAACCATCGACCTCGTCCAGTCAGAAGAACTCAGCGGAGAGACTCACGACCGCAACGACTACTCGCCACCATGGAGAAGAGAATATCCGAAATGAGAAAACTTTCAAACACAGACGCGAGAAAGGTTGTTGAAAAGGTCTTGATCTCTTTCGTTGATGAAGACGGTCGACTTAGCGATGTGACTCGCATTATCGGAAAGAAGAACGCTGGAGATGAAGAAAGACTCATCCTATGTCTGGCACAGCGAGCTTTGGCGAATGAATACACACAGTGGGAATTAAAAGTACGTGGACTGAAGAAAACAAGGGTGCAGGAGCTGGCTGAAGGGCTCTCAAATGCCAATCGTCAGAGTGGGCACATTGCGCAATATGTGAGGGAGTGCCGCAGGTTTAAAAGCGAAGACGATGCGGTTAGGTCAATCCGTTACGGCATCAAACAACACCTTCAGGAGAGACTGTTGTCAGATAAACTTTCCGAAGGCACAGAGTGCGGAGGTATAGAATTGGGGATCGCCTTTGCTTACCCAGACTTTTTCACTATGACATTTGATCAACAAGAGGAGTTTGCGAAGCTTCTTGCGAGCGAAGGTTCGGCAGTTACCATCTTCAACTTCTTGTCCGAACAATCTCATTGGATCAGCGAATGTCAGGCAGTATATAACGGTAAGATGAAGCCAACTTCCTTCTGCCGATATGTGTCTGACATCGAAAAGATTATAAAAGCGGCCGTACAGTTCTGCTGTCGTCCGAACTGAGGACAGTATATGAAGGTAATACAGGGAGGGCTCCATCCAACGAAAGATCAGCCAAACGCCGATGGCAAGATGAGGATACTTCCAGTATAAGTGGTCCTTCGCGGGAGCTTTATCCGGACCAGTCTTTCAGACCCAACCAGAAGAAGTCCCGAGCGGCATATTTTCAACTACCCGGCTATCCTACAGATGATCGCCTTCTATCGACAGCGGTCGAACCGCATCGAAATTTGTTTGACTGTGCTGAAGCTACACATAGCCAGACGGTCACTGGTGCATGTAGTCCCACTTTTGTGACTGACAACAGCGCACCTTCCCAAACGTCTACTGAGCACAGCGATCTGCCGAACGAGCAGCAGGTGCTGTCTTTTGACAACTCAGCCACCGCACCAAACGAGAGCGAAGCGGGCCAACACGTGACAGGAATAAGGTCGCAAGACGGCTCAGCCTTTGGGCAATATCGGAATAACTTCTCGTGCACTCAAAATGTTCCAGGTGCTGCTCTCGCTCAGAACGCTGTTTGCGCTCCGACGCATTACCTGCCTAGTTCGATACACATACCGGACGCGAACATAGCAGCTGGCTCTTCGGCCACAGAAAGTCATCGGAGCTCAGATTCGTTGGATGACTTGAACTTGCAAGCTACGGCCGACACTGCATCATCATTTCATTTAGATGGGGCACTTCCTGGTAACCACCCTGGGCTAGGCCAACAAGCAATTCAGCGGTGTACCAATGTCTCCCCTCCGGCCGGATTCTTCCATGTGCTACAAGCCTTCCAAGGAGCTACAGTGCCTACAGGGTACACCGACGCGACGGAAGCAATATCCACGGATTTTCATGGACACACCGGTCAATTTTGGAATGGGATGCAAGATGCCAGCAGACGGATCAATACCCAAGGCAACCAAAGAACGACCTTGCTTGAAGGCTCTCAACTTCCGAGTGATAGCACAGGGATAGATGGCTACCATAACGTCTATCAGGCGATACAACCTTCATCGCTCTCGGGGTTTATCGATGCAAATTTCGCAATGCAAGGCGGTTGGGATACTTAGCTTTATATGCGGCCTTCCGTTACTATTTTATTCATGAAATAGCATTATTCTGGCTTAGTATGGGACGTTCGTCTAGTAATACAAGGTAAAACATTGGTATTAGCATCATCATGGTTGCAATGTCTAGAAAGCATGGTTCGGCGAAAGAACCAATGCTGCAAGACGGCCATCACCTTCAACGACAAGGGTGCACTCGCTATGAAAAAGATGATAGTTTCCCAGTAGCTCCAGCGAGCGTGTCTCGCCGGCATTCTCTATTCGTATTGTCAGGGCTCCGATAATCGCGATAGGTATCATTGCAGTGAAAATGTGCCCTATGGTAGGACGGCCAGGAAAGAACAGAAGCATTTTCCATGAGTAAGTTTTGATGTCCGAATTAAGCGCCGCCGTACTTTTCTATCGAAGGTCAGATAGCCCTCTCTTTCACTATCCGGCAATGACACATACCTTTGACGCATTAGAGATGACGCCAGAAGCAAGCGAGTCACAGCCATAGACAGATAGGAAATCTGTAATGCACCCATTTGATGGAATGGGGTATCGTTCTGCTCGGTGTCGTACTCTATTCTGTATCTCACGGATGTCCTCTTCGCATTCGCTCGGGACAGGGAAAGACTCGGTTGCTGGCATTCTTGATAGCGACGACTGCTGAGGTAGAGAGATAACATTAGTGAAAAGAGCGCTCAGCCTGACTATTGCGTAGTATGGTTCTAAATAATTCGTCTTTACTTACTTGTATTGGTTGCCCCAGATATAGAACGGTGTGATGGAGTGCAGATTAGGATCATTGCAGCGGGGTATTTATTAACTTGAAGATGGGATTTCCCTTCTTTCACGTGACTTTTATGAATTGGTGCCCGAGTCTTAGCTACTATACCCCACTCGTATGACGTCAAATATAGCCTTCCATCAAACATATTATCTGATAGAAGCATATCGCGGAACGTACCTGACGGTCATGCTGGATCATTATCATATCATGCATGTCGCTTGAATGCTTCTGCTTACAGTACTTATATGGTATCTATATGAGTGGGTGATCATGAGGGAGGAGCGTGATGGACAAGTATAACGTCGAAATCAGGGGGAACAGCACGCTGTCAGAACTGTGGGCGGCCATGGGCTTAGTAGCTTCCTCGTAAAGGGAGGAGAGCAGGAAAACGGCTCCCTGGCGGATCTACAGTGCACATTCAAGGGAGAAACATTTTTACCGAAGGTTCCGCTCTGCCAGCATGAAATTACGGGCGCTTGAGAGTCATGCAGGGTCGATTCAGTCGGTGGCCCTCTCACCAAACAACGGGATACTGGTTTCTAACTCAGATGATGAGACTGTTCGGCTATGGATAGATCTGGTGGGCATCATAAAGCAAATTTTGAAGTTCAAAGGAGTTGCCACGGAACTTGAATTTTTCTGGGGATAGGTCGTATCTCGGAACAAACCAGGGCTACATCGGTATTCAACGCGAAAGTGGGCATACCTTGTAAAGGAGAGATAGGTCATAGGTCCCGATTAGTCGCAGCATCTCTTCTGCCTCGGGGTCTGTCCGTTGCTCCTTCCAGCCGCCCCAGTATGGAAGGGGAATGGAAACACGACCATCCCCGGATTAATACTTCTACGGAAATGCCGCTCAGCTGACAATAACAAGGGACGGTCTGACCACCAATATCGCCATGGAGCTTTCCATCTTTTCCATCCCTTATTCGCGGTAGCGATGAGTGGCAGTAGCTCTCCGGACTACAAAGTGCTTTTCCTCAAGGAGAGGGGACGCAACCGACCGACGACTTCCCCAGAGTTCATCCGCCATTGCCACGATCTCCTTTGGAGCCCACTCCGACCTACCACTGTCTCGCTCCACTACAGGCAGAATTCCCGCTCCTATCGGAAAAATACTGTCACCCGAAGAACCATCTAGTGGGGTATTTTCTTCTCTATTCCAAATGCAGAACTTCCACGATAGTATAACTGTCAAGTTTCTTTTGTTGGGACGCACCATGCGCCTGTCCCTGCCGTCACTCACCTAGTCCCTTCATCAGCCACTCGTCGTATAGGAGTTCCAAAGCTGTCGGCCGGTCCTCGGGGTTCCATTGCAAGGCCATCCGAAGCCACCGCAAGAACCCTTTCCTGTCTTCCCCTTCAACGTTCTCGGCAAGGCTCTCGAGGGTAATATCTGGTATTGGGACGGTTTCTTTCCAGTTACCCGATTCATCCCAGAAGACTGAACTAAGGTGTCTCTGTTCTCGAAATTCGGGTGGTGGAGGGCCCAGTAAGGCTACCAGTTCTGCCATATGGACCCGATCGTCAAATACACCATTTGGATTCTTGCCATCGATGAGGTTGCGAGGGCTGACGATGTCCCAGGCCTAAAATAGAAAAATATTAGCCTTTTTCATTCAAACAAAATCGAGATGATTTCCACTCACGACCATGGCAATGTTCCATATATCTACCTTGTAACTCCATCTCGATCTCAAAATCACTTCAGGAGCTCTATAAACGTTTGGCATAATATCGTCCATGTGCTCTTTATCGCCAAATCTAGCCTCCCCAAAATCGGCGAGAACTGGCAGCCCACCTCTTGGAAGGAAACTTAAGGCCCTGTAGATCGTTCGGTCTTTGAGCACCTTTCTAGGCGACGGGTCTGTAACTTCGGCTTCTTCGAATCGGGAAAGATAGCTAGTTTCAGGCCCAGGAAGTAATAAGTTCTTCAACTGAATATCTGTATCAAAGTTAGGCGAATATACGGCCCTCTGGGGGTTAAGCACTCTACCCGTATGAATGATATGACACTCCGAGTGCAAGAAATCTAACGCAACAAGTAGCTGTCGAATAGCAGGCTTCATGTCATCAAGGGTCATGGCGTGCCCTGGAGACATCTTCACCAGAATATCCGCACTCGTCCCGAGTGGCTCGTGAACCAGACAGACGTGGCGTCCATGAGGGCCTTGGATATAAAAATGATCGAGGAGTTGGCGAATAAAGTTTCTGCCGGGATGATTTGTTTCCACCAGAGTCATGTGCTTGTAGATGTACAGCTCTCGCTCGTGATCCCGGCTTTCGCCCGTTACGTACACTTTCAAAACAACATATGTTGATGCACTAGTTCAAAGCCCGCTATTAGAATCGTCGCCATCAACTCGTTAGATTGAAGTAAGTCTACTGTACCTACATCAGGTCTTTCGCGAGCCAAACGGTCGAGGTTACTCCATAGCCAATTTTAGCAAGTATTTGATATCGATCATTGAGCACCTCTCCCTGATGGACTGGGTAGTATTTGTCGGGTTGGTAAGTCGGCAGTGTCTCCTCGTCAAGTTCAATTGACTGATCAAGTAACTTGAATCCCGAGGTGGGAAACGTTCTCGGAGTGCATGTCCACTGCGATGGCATAACTGTTCGACGCGGCGCGTCTGTGGTTCTCGTACTAGACCGCAGTGAAACTCGTTGGCGGCAAGAGAGTAAAGTAGTAGCGCGGCCCTTGTAAGCACCGACGATGCAGGTAGTAAAAGCGTTTCGCGCGGCCAGCTGCATGATGAAGTTGAGCGCAGGAGAGGGCCCGGGCAAAAGTTGGGCGCGTAGGCATTAAGTGGCAAGACAAGAGGGGAGTCTGGGGTCAACACATGATCTCCGGGCGGTAAACCACTAAGTTGGACACAAGTCCTGTTGGCTGGACAGCTAATTATCTAAGCCTCCGTTCCACGCTAAGCCGCGTTAGGATTGACATACACCTGCATTCCCACCGTACCACGGCCACCAATATCCCTACTCAGCTGCTTGTTCAGGACGCTATCTTCCTTGGTTGCAGATACGGCGCCAAGTGGGCAAATAGAATATAGTGACGAAACAGAAGTCTAACCTAGGGCGAATCAACAGATTATGGATGCAGCGTATCAGAAGCTGCTTCAATGTCATTGCTAAGGAAACCGAATGTCAGCCTAGCCTGCCTCGGATGTTCATATATCTGTGCCTTGCGAGCGCGTAGAACGACTGGACACAAGCTGTCTAAGAATGGCGACAGCTAAGAGTCGAAGCGCCCGGCTCAAGGCGCTAGGTTGCCTGTCACGAATAAAGAGAAGGGTGCCTTGAATTGGTGGTCTTTTGGTTACCCTTGTATCCGTGCCTTTGCGCACGACCACCCTCCCGTTGTAGCATTTAAAGGAGACGGTGCCCGTCTACTGCCTTTATCAACACTCTCCAATACTTTCGCTGTTCACAAGATCATATCCTTCATATTTCCGGTTTGAATATTGTCATTTCTAGTCTATCTTTAAAAATCCTCCGTTCCACCATGAGTCGCAGCTTCGCCAGAACTTTGCAGACTACCGCAAGGACCTTGATCCAATTCGTGGGCTCTCCCCTCGACGACATTGTCGCCAGAAATGGGATCAATGGCTCTCGGTGGCGAACATCGGCTGAAGCAGTCTGCAATGCAATAGAGGGAGCTGTGAGTTGAATAATTGGTCTTATAGTGGCATCTTGTTGTACTAACAACTTCAGGACCCGCGGATCATGTTTGCAGACGTCCAGTTCGTTCAGTCTTGAGCCATCCAATCTGCTAATCGAATTTTTCTGAATCTCTTGTTTTAGGGGCGCCATGGCACATAGATCTTCGAAAGACAAGGACGATCCGAAAGAGGTCATAACGGTGGGGCTGCAAACTAAGTCTGGGACTCGTGTTGGCTCGGTTCATCTACATGTCGATGGCACCTGGAAGTTCTTCCCCTCTCGTGCGGGACGAGAGGGCGGATATGCTGCCAACATCCAGAAAGCCAATCTTCCAGGATATATTCCCACCGAAAACGAATAGTCAACAGGATTGATCAGAAAAGGATCTATGCGCTCGACGAATTTCAATCCGATGAAGGACTCCATGCTATTTGGGCAATTAGATTCGATAAAAGACCTCGCGTTTCACACTGTCTAAGGGATTCAACTAAGAGATAATCACGTAAATGGACTATTTTCGACAACTATATCCGTATGAACCAAACGGCACTTGGTGGGCGGGATGCGATTTCACTATTTCTTAGGGCCTTGGGCCCGCGTACCGTTTTTTGTTGTTACTGTACTGGCAATTCTGGTTTTGCCAATTCACGTTTAATGGTTTTATCCCATGATGCCCATCTACCCTCATGTTGTACCGAGAAACTGTACGTTCGTCAACTTATTGAGTGCCTCCCATTCTTCCTATATCATCTTACCTTGTTACGTCAACCGCCGCTTACCCCCCATTTGTCCCCTCACTGGGACCCAAAAGACCCCTACCCATTCCCCAGAAGCCCGGCAGATGTTCACAAAACGACCAGTTTCATTGCGGATACGGCTTCGCCGATTGGGAAGAGTTTCTTGGCCTTTTCGAAGTACTCCGAAAGGCTCTTAACAGAGATGAGGATTCAAGCCGGGAGAATTGGAAGAATGTGCTTTAGAAAGATACTCGAGCGATGTACGCTTTGACTGCTGAATTGAAGAGACTAGGACCTGGTCGTTGGAATCTATAATCGGGTCAGCGTCCCTTTCGGGGAATTCTAGCGAATGCGTGAAAAATGAAAGGAGAACTCCGGAAAGAAACAGTAATTATTATACTCCTGAGGTATCTATAGAGTCATTTAAATCTGACAATAAGTGCAGGCTCCAAGGGCGATATCAAGCGATAAGTCCGCATCTTAAAACGGCAAGGGAATATGAGCACCACGGATGAGTCGGTTTTCTTTCAGGTCGCCCAATCAGCATATTGAGCCAGGGTCTTGAAGCCAAGCCCCGAAGGATGCAGCCATCTAAGCACTGCGAAGGCATGAAAAATGGAGGAAAGGCCGCGGAAAGAAATAGGAATTATCTTGTGCTCTTGGAAGTATCTATAGAGCTCGGGCAGCCTAGTACTTGGAGGCTGCCACGGAGATCCCAACAACATGACGGGCTCTTAGAACGGCAAGGGGATACAAGACGACGAGTGAGATGGTTTCTTTCAGCGTGTCCAATCAGCATAGTGAGACCACGGTCTGGGAAGCAGCCAAGGGCCGATGGATGCAGCCAAGGGCCGAAGGATGCAGTCATCTAAGCACTAGCCCGCTAGTCGCGCGACCGTCGGGTGACCCTCACCCCCATCACCCGCCCCACTCACCCCGTCGCGCGACCTCAAGGCGGCACTGGTCACCTACTAGAACTAGAAGGGCAACCATTGAGGTGCTCGTAGATTTTTGCTCGATAGGTATCTCACCCGGATACCAGATTGTTCAGCACTGGCTTAGTTGGTTAATTTACCAAGATACCTGGTACAATTTAAACTTCAGGTGGACTTCCCTCGGTACCTAGGAAAGTAACTGAACAGACTGATACACGGTTGGGTACCGCACCAGCGACAATACAAACGACAACTCAACACAACGCCAAACTCAAGACCGACGAGAACAGTCAACGCCAACTCAAAACAAGGAAACAGTCAACGCCAAACGTCCAAAATGTAGCATCTTTGTACCTCGTCACCTACCTAGCTAACTAGGCAATCCTCGTCATGTCCTGGAACTCCCCCAAGGAAAAGACATAGGACGTACCCAGCGGCAACGAACCCCCCTCGTAAATCATCACTCATTCATTTCCAGCCGAGCCTACCTACGTTCCGGACGCCTTCCCCTTCTTTTCCTTCCCATGCCGGTACCATATATCGTGTGGCTTACGCATCCCCAGCGCCGTCTTCGCCGGTCCCTTGTCCATCTATCGGTGCATCGGTAGCGACCATTCATGGATCCATCATATGATGTTAGGGGGATGCGTCTGGAGTATGCGAGAGGGTAGAACAAATGGCCGGTCAACGACACCCACAAATAGACATCGGTAAATAAACAACTCTAACATCTGGTATCATAACAGAACGTCTCAAACGCAACAATGAACATCAACAGATATAATCGACTGATTCGACGCAAAAAAGCAAAGCTGAATGCAAGTCATAATGCATGCCGGCGGTGCAGAGTCCGCAGTCAGTATACAGGACACACTCCCGCACGATCGATGACGGCGTGATTCTCGGCGGAAGCCCCGCCCGTCGAGAAGGTCATCGTCGTGGGGGTGAATGGGAAAATAGACAGGGGATCATGCCAGATCCCCGGTGGATCAATGCCGAATGTTCCCTCCAAGGCGAATGTTGGATGCGAGGGAGGGCGAGATCAAGCACCGTTGGTGCGTCGGCGACGCCCGCGGGAACTGCCTTCGGGTCGTTGGGCGAGCACTTGGCGGAGAAGCGGGTCATCTTTGTCTTTGTCGACGTGGTGGACGCGGACGTGTCTTACAGAGGTTAGATTCCCTTTCCGCATTGGTTTCGGGCATGTGTTGGGAGAACAGCGAGATCGACCGGCTTACCGTTGGAGATTGTCCGGCCGCGGATACTTGTGTTGTTGGTCCGGACAAAAGGGACAGACGTATCCCGGCGAATTATGCACCAGTCCGTGGCGGATCATCTCGTTTTTTCGTTTGAAGCCCTTCCCGCCGAGCGCCCGCGGGCAGCCCTCGACCGGACAGAAGTGGGGCCGGTCCTGCGAGTGGACTTTGGCGTGGGAACTGCCGGAATGAGCGCAGATTCAGCACAGGGGCCCGGCGACGAGCAAACTTACTTGAGGAGGTACTGGGTTTGGAAGGGCGGGGCGTTGCACCCCGGATGACTACATTGGTATGTGCCCGCCGGCGCCACCGAGGAGGCCGACGGCGGCTGACTGTACGGCGTGGCCCCCGCCGGCGTCTGATGGTCGGTCGGGGTGGGATAGCTTGTGGCGGGGCTTTTGGCCGGATGAAGGGCCGGCTCATACGGCGACCCGTGGATGTAGGGGATCTCCGCCTTGAGGGGCATGCGCCGGTAGGACGGGTGCGAGACCGGCGACGACACGGCGGACAGGTCGGTGGTGCTCGCCGGGGAGTAATGGGAGTAGGGACTGGGCGGCATCTGGGACGCGGGCGCCCCAAAGGGCGTCGGCCGTTGCAGTTCCCATGGCGGTTCTGTCCGCGCGGTGGGCGGGGA